>JAAAKG020147120.1:0-10528 GCA_010014905.2 Druon quercuslanigerum
TTACACGATCTGAATTTGTATTCTCACACACTCTCAGCGATGGCACATGGACTGTTGGCTATCTACAGCAATTTTTTTATTGGTCATCTTGAATTGCTAATTACTCGGTAATTATGCACTTTACAAATTTTTTTCATTAGAATTTTTTATTCCACTTTTTTTGGAATTCAACAATATAAATTTCTACCATGAGTACCGGGACACCCTGTAGAATCATGGTAACGACACTAACAGTTAATTCCTCGCCTAATTCCACAAACAAGAATTAAAACCAATCATTAAAAAAATTAAATTATTTAATATTTTTATGCATGCTAATAGTTCTTTACGTGTATCTGCAGATTTTAACTATTTCAATCATCATAGTAAAATTTAAAACAAGCAATAATTTAAAAAATATTAATGAAATTTTTGTTATATTTTTAATGATAAATCGGACATTTTTTCATTTTAAACTTCAAAAACTGTTAAATATTTCAAAATACATTTTTTTTTCTTTTTAATCGCTTATTATTATTTAAAGTTGTTTACTCACAACAAATCCTACCTTTGAAAATAACTTTTAATGTTCGAAGCCAAAGTAAAATATTTAATTATTTTAATATTCAATTCCTTTAAATGCTTATGTTTTCGCCCACGCAATAAAAAATTTAATCTTTCCTTTAACGATTACTTTGAAGTAAGCCTCAATATAACTTTAACTTTCGGCACCATAATTTATATTCTATTTTCATGTTAATAGTTCAACCATTATAATGAGCTTTATATCATAACACAACTCGTTTTTAATTTTATGAATAATACGAATAAGTGAATGTATAATTATAATATTTTCCTGAAAATTAATACATGAGTATAATCTGCACGTAAAAATGGTCCACTTTTGCATGATTTTTCGTTTTGTCAAAGAGTGCGAACATGTCAGGGTTATTTTCCAACCCCTCATCTCCAAAAAGTAGATCAGCATCTCCACAAATTATCGTTGAGCCCATAAGATTATCTTTCATATTTCCATCCATTTTCAAAAATGTTTCAACATTTTGGCGCTCTCCACTTTCACTCGGATCAAAAAGACGAAGCACGAATCGTGAGCACCTATAGTTCCGATCACAACCATAAAGATTTATTCAAGTTTCTAACCAATATCATGGGCAAATAGGTGATTTGAAATTTTCAATCGGTTGAGAACCTTGACACACTCAGAGCGCACTCTGAGTACTAATATGTAAACAGTGTACAGTATGCATCAGGATGGTTTTTTAAAAAGAATTTTATGCAGTTAGGAAAAGCAGAATCGTCAGGTAAATAGTTCTTAATAATTTGTTGTTGTTAAATATACAAGTAGTTTAATAAAACATTCAAGTTGGTGTGCGAGTTACGAAAAATGCAGCTAACCTCAAAACGTACTTATAATTTTTATTTATTTAATAATAATTTTAACAGATAAAATATAATGCACAAAGAGTGTGGGTTTCTTATTTTAATTTTCTAATTAATTGAATTGAAGTGAAGATCTTCTCGGGTATGGCGATTAAAGTTTGTGGATTCTTATTTATTTAATAAAATGAAAAATTATGTGGATTTGTAGTTTTTTTCTTTTCATTTTCAAATTATTTAAATCAAGTGAAGATCTACTGGGTTTGTAGGTTTTATATTTTAATTTTCTAATTTTTTAAAATAAATTAAAATCCCCTAGGCATGTGGATTGAGGTTATGGTATTATTTAAAAATTTAAACAAATCAACCGTCCTCCGGGTGCATGGGTTAAAAGCTTGTGGTTTTATTCTTTCATTTAAATTAATAAACTGTCGCGTGGGTGTATGGATTATTAGCTCGTACTTTTACTTATTTATTTATTTCAATAAATTTCTAGTTGTATTCCTTTCATTTTAAAGGATCTGCGTTTGAGTAATTTTAAAAATCGCGCGCAACAAGCACAATAAATGGCGCCATCCGGATACGTTGCAACACTGTCCTCGGATTCTCAGTACTAATGACCACTCCTTACTCTTATTTACTTCGTGGTAGCATTGTTGCATTAGTTCCCAAATGTGTTGCAGTGAAGAAAAGTAAAGGAAAATTTTGAAAAGCCGGTATATCATAACCTAACCGTTTAACAATTAATTTGGTGTCATAACGGATTATTGATAATCAGATAAAATGGAAATTACTAATGAAAATTTACTTACTCTTAGCGAATACTTAAAGCAATCACTTAGCCCAGATGTGAATATCAGGCGTCCAGGTATTACTAAATCATTGTTTTTTAGAATTTATTTATATGTTGTATGCATGGTAATAAGATGAGTTAGTGACATTGTCGTTTAGGTTCCTTTTCCCATTATTAAGTATAAAAAATACCCATAATCGAAAAGCCTTGCCAGGTCCATAAGTTTACACTCGACCGTGTTATAAGTTATAAACCTATGGACTTTTGTGTGAAGTGGTCGTGTTTGTAGCAGGGCTTAAATTCTTAAAGGAATTCGGGGGGGGGGGGGGGCAACCTCTGAAAAAAATTTCAAGGGGGGGGGCTCCTAGTTAAAAGATGGGAGGGGGGTGGCAGGTTTACAAGGGGGAGGTTTTCCACATGATGTTTATTTTGTTAAAGGTGGGACATATTTACAACATAGGCTAAATTATTAGTGGTTGTGTACATTATATGTCACGTGTTTCCTTTGTTTAACGAAAGACGAGAATAAAATAGCCTTTTATGCAAAAGGGATACATTGATATAAACAAAAGAGAAACTTGTGACGTATTATGCGCACGACTTATTGTGGTTTTGGGGAGGGGTGTTTAGAAAAAGCCCGAGCTCTGGAAAATATTTCCAGGGTGGGGATGCTTCTGTAGGTTGAATTCCTAGTTTAGAGATCGACCAGGGCGTGTAGATTTATAAGGAGAGGGATTCGTGCTTTCATGATTGTCACTGGGAAGGGATTGCTCCAGTTATTTAAACTCTAGGTTCTGGGAGCGAACAGTCCATGTCGAAGTTCATTGAATCTGTGCGCCACTGGGTGTTTGTTTAGTCACTCCCAGAAGGGAGGATAATTTTTTTTCGATGAGAGCAGGCCTATCCGACTCTGATTTCAGCTCGAAAACTTTTGGACCTTATTGATATACGGAAAAATATCCGGGTGGAGGGGGTACCAAATACCCTAGAACCAATCTTGTCCGCGTGGGCTGGATCTATCGGTTCGAAAAATGGAACTAGGGTAGTTCAATTCTCTTGGGACCAGCTAGATTCGGCTAGCGAAATGGCCCGACGTACCAGTATCGAGACAACATTGCTTCTGCGGATGCGGGACCAGAGTGTTGGATCATGAACTAATAAATACATGGTCTAGCCACGCGCAAGTAAAAAAAAAACCGAACCAATCAGGACCCACAGCCTAATTTCCCACATCTTGGATAAGTAAGGTGGCAAATGTAACGGATTGAAAACTTTTGAATGTAAGAATTAACATTTCTTGTAATTTTGAGGTGTAGAAATATTTGAATCCTAATAAAATGTATTATAGTAATGTTAAAGATCGGTAAAGGAAAATACGGATTAACTATAATTTTAGCTTATGTGTTGTATAACCTCTTCCTGTGGACAAAAAGTGACATACGTATGTCAAATAAAATGAAATTGAAGTCAAGTGGGAAAGTTCTGAATAAATCAAATTATATAATGCAATGCCCACGACGAATTATTATGTTTTATTTATTCAAAAATACCTTTCCTTAATTTAGAGGAAAATGTGATAGAAGGATATTAAATATTTTAAATATATATTTATAATTATCGATATTCTTGTTCATTATTGCTTTTAAAATTTGTGTGACGTTCGTAATATAATTAATATATGAAGGGTGGAAAGGGGGAAGGTGGCAGTTGAACATTTTTTTAAAGTGGGGTTTTTCTGTTACAAAATACAATAAAAAATTGAAATACACATAGAGGTCTATTAAAAATAAAGACTTTTATGATCGAGCTATTTATTATGACATTCACCAAGACATTTCGGGTCGTCTCACCATTTAAAAAGTGATAATTATTTTAAAGATTTTAAGACGATTTTCAGGTACCATAAAAATCTAACCTCAAAATTAAAACTCAGTTTGCTCCGAACAGAATTCTTTTTTTATTGCTTTTTTTCACTCTGTATTAAGTAACTCTACGCATCTCTGGGATGGTATGTGCACTTATTTTTAATTGAGTATTTCATTTATTATCACTATCGCGAGTTATATAAGACAGTTTAAAAAAAAAGTTTCAACCCGATTCGGAGGCAAAATTTCATTTGTTTTGATGCGGATATGAGTTTGATGCACTGTTTTGTCGCTGTCAGACACAATTTTCATTTGGTCAGATACTTCCTCTTGCCTTTCCACTGTTTAAATATAATATGAAATCTCGTTGTATCACGTGTATTCAACGTATATCACGTTGCGTTAAAATTCTCTTTTATTTTTATCAGATTGTTCAAAATTACAACAAATGTTCGCAAAACACCTATAATATTGCATACATTTACATAAACGTTTTATATGTAAATAAAGAAGAATGTCAAAATTGTACCATATTACAAATTATTGTCTAATTAATGTAAGAATAATAGGTTTTACTTTTAATATTACAATTTAAGCTAATGCTAATTTACTTTCCACAGTGAATTGTATGGTGATTCGTAGACAAAGTTATCTCTTGAAAATTTCGAAGATAAATTAAACTATTGATTTCTTTTTGTTAAATATCTTTATGAGTAAACTTTATCCCGCACACATAAACTTTCTTCGAGCAGCTACTCATAAATTCAAAAATGGAGAATCTAAAAGGATCTAGTGCTCAGGAAATAACTTTAAGAAGAAGTAGAAATAATAAATTTTACAAACTCTAAGCTATTGCCATCCGGATGCAGACCTTACAAACTTTTCTGTAAAATTTACGGACCCGCGTAGTTCTATTACAGACCTCTGTCATATTTACATATATTTTTCTGAAAGAATTTTCGACTTGAGAATTATTTATTCACTGGCAAACAGAGATATTTAAAATGAAATTGATTATCCTAAACATCGAAATTTGTATATACTTTTAATCCTTCTCATTTAGTATTACTTACAAACTTGCATTCTGGCATGCATATAATTTATTTCCTTATGAGTGTTCTAATATACCCATTCTATGTTTTTTTTTTTAAATTAATTCTTTCAATAATCTCATAATATTTTTCCTACATACTAATTTTCCTATAACAGTTCGTCGTACAGTCCTACGCGTTAAACTCAAACTGCGCGGTCAAACTAACAAAATGGTAAAATTAAGTGTTGGCTAGATTAGACTAGAAGTGTGTGGCTAGACCATGTATTTATTAGATCATGGTTGGATTATTGTAGTCTCGCATCGCAGAAGCAAAATTGCCTCGATACTGGTGCGTCGGGCGTTCGCTAGTCGAATCAAGGTGGTCCCAAGAGAATTGAACAACCCTAGTTCCATTTTTCGAATCGATAGATTGAGGTTCAATCTGCGAAACTAATTATAGTTGGCAGCACCGAGCCGAGTACTAAACCTTCTGTCAAATAGAGACGATTTTCAATATGGAGCTTGATATGGGGTTGCCTATAATTGAATATATGAGGGTAAATACACTTTAACATATGTTTAGTGCCCTTATACGAAAGTAAATTATACTTTAATTAGAAATTATACATACAATGGGATATATTTTGAACTATGATAAACCTAATCTCACTTTACAAGTGACAGCTTGAAAGAAATTATGAACATTTTACGAATGCTATACAATGAAATTTGCTACAAAAAAAAAATTATTTTATTGAAATTCGTATCTCATTGACAGAGGGTTTAGTACTCGGCTCGGTGTTGCCGCCTATAGTTAGTTTTGCAGAATGAACCTCGTTCCAGCCAACGCGGACAACATTGGTTCTAGGGTATTTAGTACCTCCTCCACCCGGATTTTTTCCCGTGTATGAGTTTCTATGCGCGAAATTTCCCCGCATCGCGGCGCTTCTCGCATGTGGTCCTATTTTAACATAATGGTAAACGGAAAATTTTCTTAAAAGCAATATTCTATGAAATGTAAGCCTAAAATGTTTACATGAGTGCAGAAATTTTAAGCGATTGATTCAAGTGAAAATAAGTATAAAAGTTAAGTGGGTCACGAAAAATAAAAGTATGGTGAAGTGCATTGCACCAAACTGTCAATCCGGTTACCATTTGACTCGTGATAACGGCGAAAAATTCATTTGTTCAAAGTGCCCCAAAATTTGGGGCACTTTGCTGGCTAGTTTCTTTGTGAAAAACATTTTCTTTTCGATGATATTGTCTGGAAAAGGAATGAAGAGATACAATTTTCAATTTTAATGGTTTTATTTGCAATGTCCGAATTTTAATCTAAAAATAGCTGTTGTTCCCCGGCTGTGGCTGTTCCTCATCTGATGATTATATTAGTTCTTCACTTAAATTCCTTTTAGTTCGGGATGATTTTGATTAAAAAAATAAAAAGGCAATTAAAAAGAAAGATAAGCAAAAATTTTATATCTGGTTTTCTGATTTTTTATTATTGTGGAAATCATTATAGACCTATAATTAATTCCCTATAATTTTTTCGCGACTGCAGGAATAATGCTTGGAATAATTATAGGAAAAATGATAGGAAACTAATTATAGAAATTAATAATATTACAATAATTATTGAAAAAAGTAGGAGAAAGTATAAATGAATCATTTATTTTGAACTACTCACACAATAGCACGTGTTTAACGTTGAAAAAAATTACGCTATTTCATTTTGCGGCAAACGAACCAAGGGGGTGGGCGGTAAGCACTGAAAATCGAAAGTTGAATTATAACAGGTATAAATTTGTACCACTCTAATGTGAAAATTACTGTTTTTAATCTTTTCTACTAACATCCCCCAAATTAAAAAAATTAACAAAATTCACAATAATAGTTCTCTGGGTGAATATTCTGCGGTAAAAAACTGAGATAGTACTTAAATTTTGTCACACACAAAATTGATTTTCCAGCCGACATTTTTTTTAAAAAGTCATGCACATTGAGAATGATTATTAAAAGTGAAATGGACGCCCCCCTACCACATACAACTCATCCAATATTGCGGCTAAATTGTTGATATTTTGGTGAATTTTTTTTATTGTATGCTTTCAAACGACTGACTCAACATTTCATTCACTTTGGGAGCATTTTTTTGGATGCTTACCCGCCTATACCCTTTCTCATTAATTCGAAACTATTAAATTTGTAATTAGACATAAAAAATGTATCTGCGCAAGTTGTCTGTAATACTATTTAAGCGAAAATATCAACGTTATTCTTTCTTAAATTTGATATATTTTGAAAACTTTGTCATTAAACACACTTAAGTTTTATAGAATACAATGAACGGGGATTTCCACATTTAACGCCGTCTAAACTCTGTTGTAGTCTTTGCAATTAAGAAGTTAGTGCAATTTATGACATACTAACAAATCTCTTTGAGGACGGTGATCAGGTAGTTTAATATTAGGACAAAATAATTGAAATATAGGATTTATATATTTATAACTATTACCTGACGCTCAACGCTTGACTGTCAAAATGAAGGGATAAAATGAGGGTTGATGGGGTCCAGGGTGTTAGCGAATTTTCGCTTTCAGAATTCCGACAAATTTTCAGATTTCCCGGATTAGAATGGATTTTTTATTTCTAGGTTTCCTCATCATTAATTAAAAAAATGATTTTTTTTTACTAGAAAAGGTTACAATAGAGCATTCTTTTATCAGGATCAGTATATTATTTTAGAAAGGGGATCATTCTAGGATCGTTTTAGGATAAGTTTTAATGGAAAAAATCCATCTTGAAATGCTTACTACTTAATTCAAATTTCAAACATGAAAAAAGTAATATGTTTTATAATAAAAATTTATAATTTCATGCAACTAATAGAAATAAAAAATTGAATTATAAATATTAAAATGTTATTGTAATTTGAGTTAATATTGATTTCATTTTGATATTGTTATTGAATTTGGGGAAAAAAATAATATAAAATATTTGCTCATCAAATTTATAATCACACAAAATGAAACATACACAATGTGTAACTTTGATGTTCACAGAAAGAAGCAAACAATTATGGGAAAAATTACTTTTTTCTGACGCTTTTCCTGACCTTTTTCGTTTTGTTACCTAAAAATCGATTATTTTAAAGCAGAGTGGCTGCAGGACCGGGAAAATGGGAAACCGAGAAATGACCAGGAGTTTTCTGAGAGCAAGAAAAGATTTTCTTCGATCTTTTTGACTTTTGAATGTTTACCTTCAAATTTATTTTATAACTTAATTAATAGTTTTTAAATTGAACGTGTACCAGAAAATTTCAAAAACATTTCTAAAACTCGTACAATTCATGTTGTTGAATTTTTGAAAAAGCTCTAACTTTCTGATTTTTATGTTTAAATTGATACACTCCTCAAAGAAAGGTACTGTTCCGAATTTCCGTATCACCGTATAAATTGTGGGTGTAAGTGCTAATTTCTCGATCCCCATTCTTAAAGACTTTGAAGAAGGGCAAACGAGCTCTTAACTCGACGCTTTTCCTGGCAGTCGACGCGAGATCCTAATACTCTAACGAGTATCTCTAGTGAAGCAAAATTAACGTTAATTATGTTGCATTGTGTTCAAATCTGTTTTTTCCTGCGTTCACCTAACCAGTTGCGCGATCATCATTACATTTCGAGTCAAATCCGAAATATTGGACCTTCGAGCCAGATATTTATATTATAAAACCGGTATGATAATGCTCAAAAACGATCGTATCAAGTTTTTACAAAAGCGTTACGCACATTCCATGTGAAACAAGTGCATCTGGAATATAAAGGCATATTACATCATCCTTCGAACACAATCGAATTTAGACGTTGCACAATATAAGGTAACATATTAGAGCAACTCGTAATCGAGCTTGTAATTATAACTAGCAAACTTTCGCTCGATAGAAGTGGCTAAATTTAGATTCGTCAAAGGGATTAACGTGAATCGTACATTCCAGTGCATATCGGTGTGAGATAGTGTGTGTTAATAACGTGTACACAAACTGTAAGCAGTTCAGTAGTTTCAGTAGTTTTTATTCATTTTATAAATTCTTTTTATAGACATATATTATAGGTGTTATGAATCTAAGTAAACATTTTTGAATACATAGCTCATTGAGGGAAAATATAAAAAAATAGGATAATTTGTAATGAATAAATTTGTTTAAATATCGAAAATCAAACTTGCTTTTTTTTAATATTAGGTGTAAACTTGTTCATGACTTTTTTATAATTTCTTTAAAGTTGGCTCTTGAGGAAAATTAATGCTTCCATTGTTTGAACTTACCCCTAAAATATGAATAAAAAACAAGCAGTACTAAGCCGCCCATGCTTTTATACTCGGCTACGGCTTTTGGATATTCTTTTTTTTGTCGAAAATTAAATGGTTTGGTTGACAGTTGAATTGTATATATAATTTTTTTTCGGTAAATCGACGGCGATACATGGCGATACATGACACATTTTTAGAGAGAGAAAATTATTCATGTAACTTTTAATTGTTTAACCAATGAAACATTTTTCCAAAAAAGGAAACATTGTTTTTAAAACTAAGCGGAACATTGATTAAGAAGAAGACACCTAAGAATATACAAATTTGTTACAACATTGCTAATGAAATAAGTATATCAGAAGTTATGAAAAGAAATAATGATATTTTTAACATGAGTAAAAATACAAGCTTATCCAGTCATTATTATTTTTGCAGCGAATATTTTTTTAATTTAATCATTAATTTAATAATACTTGAAACTCACAAGTAAGAGCCTCGGTGGCTCAGTTGGTTAGACGCTCGGACTTCACCTCAGAGGTCCGGGGTTCGATCCCTGAGCCGGTTCCTCTGGAAATTTTTCTATGTACCTTTACCGAGGTTCTGGTGGTTCGGAACCCACCTTAAGCTGTAGAATACAATTTTATGATGTCATAAAAAGCAAAGAACTTTCCTTTCATGTGAGTGTTTTTAAAATGATCGATAATCACAATTTTCTCTAACTTATCCTTTATTATTCTTTCACCAACAAGTTCTCGAAAGGGTTAAAGTGAGTCCTTTTTTTATTATACTATAAAAATACACTATTGCCAAAGTATATGGACGACCTCTTACAAGGAATGTGCTCCTAGTGTGCCTTGCCGATTTGAATCTCCCTGATATATATGTTGCAGTACTCGAAAAACTAAGCCACATGTATTTTTTTATTTGCGGGAAAACCACTTTATGGGGAGAAACAGCCCCTCAAATTTAGGGGTTTCAAGTGTCGAGTGGATAGTTTTGTGTATAAAAACTAATTTGATTGCGATCAAACCTCCTGCAAAAGTCTCGTCGTGATGAAAGATGAATAGCGTAATTTAAAAAAAAATAAGGGGTTAAACCACCCCAAAATATTTTTAAAGCCGCGCTGAACATTTTTAAATTCACAGGAAAAACTTTTAA
>JAAAKG020147121.1:0-10528 GCA_010014905.2 Druon quercuslanigerum
ATGTGAAGAAGTAATTTAAACTATATTTTTCTTACGTATAGATAATAAATTGTTACTAATTTTTTACAGAAATTTGAATATAATCGTATATTTTATTTAAAAAAAAAGAGAATAACCGTTAAGCATGAGAAAACTTCTGTTTCAAAATTTTTTTGTAAATTCACGTCATAATAAAGAATGTATAAATACTCCAGAACTAATTGTTGAACAACTGTCAGCGTTTTGTGGTAACAAACAAACAAATTTCTTAAGATATTTCATAATTTCTATTTTAAATTTAAAAAAAAGGCCAATCGCACGTGTTTGTTTGTAAACAAAGACAGGTGTTGCGCATGCGTCTTTATCTGTCGGTCAAGTGGTAGGAGTAGCGTCAGCTGTCAGTATGAAGTGTCAAAATCTGTGCGTTTAGCGGTTTCATAACAAACAAATAGTAGCTAATTTATTAAACTTTGAAAAATAGGAATATGGCGCAAACTCCTTATGAAAAAACTCAGATTATTTAAATCAAGAAATTTGATTCCAGGTTAGTTTTTTTCGTAGGAATCCATTAGAATTCATTATTTTCATCTCGAAACTCGTATACAACTAACCTCACCTTTTTTCACAGTCCCTCTCTCAAATTCTGTCCATCTTTCCCTCTTTTTTTCTCTCCGCCGGACTTTGAAGTCCTTGAGACTTCTTATAATATGATAAGTAACATTTCACCTTACATTATTATTTCTCGTGCCCCGGGCGTGAATAAGACATAAGCCTTACATAACCTTTAAAGGAAACGTCAATAGAGGTATGATTTAATTCATTTCGGAGTAATCGTAGTATAATCCAAAAACAAAGTAAGACGATTTGAATGCAGGGGAGGTTCGGAAAATGCTACTAGTGCCCTTATAAATTAATGAGGTAGTTCAGCTTTTAACCAAGTAGTTAAATTTTAATCCAAAATAGATGAATTCGCTAAACAAAAATTAAATATTTGGCATGTCAACCTAGAGAAGATTTTTATTTTAAATTAAAAATACGTGAGCGTGAAAAAACAATTTTGAACAAAATAATTTTTCAGTTTAAAAAAACGAATTTTCAACAAAAATGTAATTTATTAATTTAGAAAGATTAAAAAATTAAAACAAGCCTCGGGCGTTTGAAACTAACCTGGAGTTTTAAATGGGAAAAGTTCTTTTTTCGAAAAAATGGAAAAAAGAAGTATTTGTAGTAAACATTTTGTGAATTTAATTATATTCGCATCTTAAGGAATTTTTAAGAAATAATTTCAACCCAATAACTTTTAATTTTTACCCTCCAATGCCCGTTTATTGTTACCGGGGAAGGTGCCCCGAAAAATGCAAAATAGCAGTTTTCTATCAAATTCATGCTAAAGACGTTAATTGTCGGGATTTTTTCAACATGAATTATTTTTAACAGATAAGTGAAGATTTTACAAGTATTTTTAAAAATAATTTGAAATTCTTTAAACAATTATTATTTCTTTAAACAATGCTATTATTGCTTTAAGCTGTAAAAAATATTATCTTTCGGGATAAATGATTTAAAGTTGATAAATGTCAAGAGTAGTACTTCTTGTTTAACATATTTTTTACTTATTTGAACAATTTTCATTTTTTTTAAAACAATTTTTATCCTTAAAATCGTAAAATGTTATTATTATCTGGAATTAATGACAGAATTAACGAATGTTGAGATTTATACATTTTTTAAGGATATTTTGTAATCGTTTAAACAATTCTCGTTTGTCTATAAAATTGATTCACCTGTACAGTGTGAAGAATTATTTTCTAAAATTGATGACACAGTTGACAGATGTTGAGAGTAATATGAGAGTTGAGAGCATTCGGAAAAATTTGGGGTCGATATATATAAAAATTTTAAACAAAATCAAACATCATGACATGCAAATTATTTTTAATTCAAAAATTTCATTAATCTACAGGGTTGATTTTAAGGAAAAACAGAACTATACTTAAAGCACTTCAATTTGATTTTCACTGTTTATTTTACTTTGCTTACATTTCTTTTAACATTCGTTGATTGTGTGATTAATTGCAGAAAAGAATAATTTTTCATGATTTATACAGAAGCACATTGTTAAAAAAATGAAAAGTGTTTAAAAAATTGCCAACTATCCTTAAGGAAAAAACTCTTGATATTCGTTTATTGTGTTATTAATTACAGAAAATATTAACTTTCCACTATTTACAGAAGAAAAAAATTGTTTCATCCAATGAAAATTGTTTAAATAATTACAAAATATCCTTTAAAATATACTAATTTCAACATTCGTTAATTGTGTTCTGGTATTCATCAACTTTATATTATTTATCCCGAAAGGTAATACTTTCCTGTTGAAAATTCCTATATAGAATCCTGTATAGAATCCTACATTGGAACTTTGTAAGAGCCTGACAAGGATCTTATGTAGGTTCCTGTATAGTTTCCTGGTCATCTTGAAATTGCTGACGTAGAATCTTACCAAGGTACTTTAGAGGTTCTTATACGGGAATCCATACAGGAATAATTTTCATGTATATATAAAATGACACAGGATACTACAAAGGTTCCTGTACAGAATCCTGTGCAGGGAAAAATATAATTTCTGCGATTTAATTTATATTTATTTATAAATTCGCACAACTCTGAGGATTCGAACCTTCGAACTGCAGACATCAAGGCTAATCAATATAGGTATCATAAAATTTCTAACCACTCATCCAACAAACTCGAACCATTCATACGTGTGACATACGCACCGCGTGTGTGGGTGACCTGGGTACCTGGGTACCTGGGTAAGACCCCATGTCAGCCATTTCACGATGACCAGGAAACTGTACAGGAACCTACATAAGATCCTTGTCCCTTTTCCTTGAAGGACTCATACGTCAGAACCCACATAGGAACCTCCGGATCATGAACAGGTTCTTGCAAAGTTCCTATGTAGGATTCTATACAGGATTCTATGTAGGAATTTTCAACAGGGCTGTCACTACTTACAGGAGAAAAAATTAATTAAGCAAATTAAAATTGTTCAGATAATTTGCAATAGTTTTTAAAATAAACGGAAATCCTTCATTTATCTATTAAAAATTATTCATGTTGAAAAAATTCCAAGAAATACCGTCTTTAACATGAACCTTTTTGATACTTTTTTGAAACCTGAGAACGGGTTATCTTTGTAAAAAATGGAATTTCTTTTCCCGGAAAACGAACAATTTGGTAGGATCAATTACCAAAAGTTGAAACTCGAATTTTTGGACCACCCTAATCTATCCTGACGGACACAAGCCACGCCTTCTTCCCTTGAGACGTCCATACGTTTTGACTCGGCTTTGTGTCATAAAAATAAATAATTAATTTAATGTTGAAAGTTTCAAGTTCAATACTGATCAAAAAGATATAAAAATGTGTAATTTACAGTTTTGAAAGATTTAAAAAGCGGAAAGTCAAAACAATTTTATAATATTTGAAATTATTTTGTCTTTTTAATGTAACTTAAGAAGAATAAAAATTCCACTCGTGCTGGAAATTAAAAAATTGTAATTGTAATAGATTTTAGCATTTTAATTATTTTTACTGAAACTAATATGAAAAGACAAAAAGGTTAAAGGCTTCTTCTTTATTCAAAATATTGTAATTATAGAAAATATGAAGAACGTATTAACTGAAAAAGAACATTTTTAAAAACATAATAAAACTTCAAATATATTTATTTGACAAACTGTGGTCAAGAATATATATCAGAACAAAGAAAGCTTATTTATTTTTTATTTTAAATACTAAGGGCATCAAATGTCAAGCTTCAATATTTTTATTCGAAAATGTTAAAAATGATTCATTTTTGAACATTTTTCATTTTACTTTGTTATATATTCAAGCTTCGTATTAAGCATATTCTTAATTTGAAATTAATTAAATATTAAAATTTAAAATATTATATAAATTAGAATAATAACTTATAAATTGAAATCATTTATCTTTATAATCTATTTATAAAATCTAAATTCTTAACATCAAAAAATTGCCGACGCAGTAAACTTAAAAGTTTTTCATAGTCTTATGAGCGTGATAAAATTGAGTAGGTGCACCAATTTTTTTAATTCTTAATTTTTATTAAATCTTCAACGTGACATGAACTGTCACTGTCACGTTTAATTTAAAATTACCCTGTCACGTTTAATTTAATAGAAATAATTGCTTAAACCGTTTTGTATTATTTATAACAAAAGTCTCTTCGAATAATGTTAGAAAGTTGCAGTTTTGTCTAAAATTTTACGTTTTTGTCCACTGTTTATCCATTTATTTTATTAGAGTTCGGTAGTAATGAATAAAACTTAGCGAACATATTTTTTAAAACTATTATTAATTTTAATAATATTTTCTTTGCTTAATGTTAAAAAATTGTGATTTTTTCTTAAGTATTCAACTTTGTTGTCAACTTTTTACTTAGAGCGATGTAGCAATTAATACAATTTAACTGAAAGGATTGTTTAAATGAAATAAGTATCTTCTCTTATTAGTTTTGTTAAATTGCATTAATTTTATTACCTCAATCTAATTGAAAAGTGGACAAAACGTAGAAAATGGTAGAAAACCCTGCAACTTTCTAGGATTATTTAAAAAGAATATTATATTATATACTAATAAATTGTTTGAACAATTGCTTCTGTTAAATTTAATTAATTATTGCCTTCCTCTAACTAAAAAATTAAAAACAAATTGAAAGTAATACGTTATGTATTAGTATCAAATTGTATTTAAAAAAATGTTTAATTCATGAGGTTTTTAACTACCATAGGAAACAGAATTATTGGGATGATATTTAAAAAGAAATTATTTATTTATATGCTATAGCTTTTTGTGAAGAAAAATGTTAAGCTTCAACTCGATTTACCTGATAGTGCCGATTTTAAATCAACTTTACAAGAACGTTCCTTTTTTCTTATGGGAAACACATGTTTGGGGAACTTCTAAATATAATTGTTTTAAAACGCATTTATTTTTTGCGCATTCGGAAAAATTTGGGGTCGATATGTATAAAAATTTTAAACAAAATTTCCACATCATTTTTTGACGGCCCTAATGTACAGTTAGACTTTTTCTATTTAAAAAAGATTTAGTATTCCAAGCGTGTCCAAATTGACATAGAAATTTCGAACAAATGACTGCAGTGCACACCTCTCGTTCTTATTTAACCTTAATGATATGTTTTCTTCCTGTTAAGGTTTCTATTTTTTTCGAATTAATGGAAAGGTGACTCTGCAGACTCTAATTTTAAAAACTTGACCTGGAAAAAATCTCTGAAAGACTTGATATGAAATCGAATTTCTGTAGCAACCCTGCAATCATGGGAACAAAGAACGCGCCTAACAATTTACCATTCAGTTCAAATCGACATACAGTGGTACAATTCTCGTACATTTTGTATATATAGTTCATATAGTTCTCGTATACCCACCCACTCTTGATCACGCTCGTTGCTCGTAATTATACTATAAATGGATACAACTCGGTTGTATGCTCTGTGAACGTAAAGTATATATGAAAGGAAACCGATCACATACAATGGAGGACTTCTACCTGTGTGTAAAAATGAAATGGGGCATTGGGTGAAAGTACTCTTGCCTCTTGGCTCGGAGGTCTTATATCAGATCACTGATCAGTCTGCCAGGAGCAGTTCAGGATGTGGTTGGCGATTTTCTTGAGCTCCTATAAATGACCGTAGTCTCCACTGGCTTTTAAAACACGCGCCTTTTTTAAATGATTTAAATAATTTTAATAGTCAAAATACCTTATTCGGATCTCCGCAGATTTCATTGTTCGTTAAAGTTAGTTATATTATGAAAATTATGTTCTCCAGTTTGATAGTCGACATTTAAGTGGCCAAGCCTCTTGTGATATAAGTTGTGACCTGAGTTAAAGGAGCCTGTGAAATTGCAGAAAGATGCAGATGACAAGGACGTGGTGTCTCTTAGTGGGGTTTTTTTCGGTGGCAAGTTTCGTGACTGCCTTGGAAAATGGATTGGCACTAACACCTCCCATGGGGTGGCTCGCATGGGAAAGGTTCCGGTGCAACACTGATTGCAAAAACGATCCTGAGAACTGTATCAGGTAAGGACCTTTGTTTTGTAAGATGTAGGAACACACCTTGTTTATTCTGTATCTCTTTAGCTCTTTATAATCTTCAGCTCTCCTTATTTTTACTTATGTTAGATTCAATCACTCTTACTTTCCACTTGGTTTTCAGTATTCAGTACTTTTACTTTTCTGCTGAAAGAAAAGGAAAGCGACTAATTAGTATCTCAGGGTGGCCACTGACCGGGAAACCCGGGAATAAGCCTGGACTTTTGAGTACCTGGAAAAACCGGGAATTTCGCAGATTTGTTTTTACTCTTGCAATAAATATCTTCTAGCTTGTCGAAAAAAATGTGTTTAGAATTCTCCTCAGTGTTATTACCAAGTATTAACGTTCAAATAACAAAGAACATTTTATATTTAAGATTTTAAAGTTAATGTTTAGTTCGAAAATTCATGTTCCTTTTTTACTATACTAGAATTTTTTTACTATTTTTTTTACTAGAGTCCATTTTTCCGACTTGAGGAGAAAAATAATTTTCAATGCAAAATAATGATTTTTAATAAGCATTTAGTCTTTAGGTTTATTTGGCTTTTATTTTATTTACCTTATATAAATATCATTTTCCTATGATACTTGAGAAAATTCAAAATAACTTTTGAAAATTTCCGATGTCCAATGAAAAACTCAATAAAAAAATTAAATTTCAATCAAAAAGATGTATTTGTATATATAAATGAAATACATAATTACTATTTTAACACAAAAAATCTACCAAAAAAAGATTAAATTTCAAACAGATGCTTTTGAAATAAAAAATATGAAACTCTTTCCAAAAGAGATGAACTTTTTACAAAATAGTTTCCTATTTAACCCAAAAATATGTACTTTCAACAGGAAAGTTAATTTCAAACTAAATAGTTGAATTTTATCCTAAAAAAATGTCTTCCAACCAAAAATAAGAGTTGATAACGAAATAGTTAGATTCCCAATTAGTGGAATTTTCATCTAAAATTATGATACCTTATCAACAATATTAAATCTTTAATAACGTATTTAAACTTATGACCAAGTTGCTGCATTTTCAAGATTAATTTTTTACCAAAAAATACTTAAAGAATTTATGGAAATTTTCTGGATGTACAGTTTTCGGTCTTTAATGTTAATAAAAAATGTATATTCAGAAAAATATAACTTTTGTTCAAAATCGGATTTTTTTAATTAGCAAAAATTGCATTTTTTGAGATTTGGTTAATTTTTATTAAACAGCTGTAAGAACAGTAAAAAACTACTTAATAAACGTTAAAAATGTAATAAAATTAATTGAATCTTCAAGAATATTATTTTTGGTCATTTTTAAAAACTCTAACAGAAACAAAAGTTCTAATTTTATTAGAAATCAATACCAAAACCGTAGGGACCACTTTTAATTTCAAAAGAGACTTTCGATTTACATTGCAGTTTTTCTCATTTTTCAATGTCCTAGAAGTTAGCATCCCATTTTTTATTTTTCAACAAAAAAAGTTGTACTAATTTGTGCTAGGTTTGTGCTGAATTGTGCCGTAAATTTTTTTTCGAAAAAATAAACATTGGAGCCCAAATTTAAAAAAAAATCAGGGCCAGCACCGCCATTTTGTTTTGTGTCAACAAAAAAAAGGTGTGCTAAGTTTGTGTTAAATTTCGCAGCAACATTTTTATCGAAAAAATCAAAATTTCAACTAAAATTTACCAAAACAACTTTTTTTGAGCCACTGCAAACAAAAATATAAAAAATGAGAATTTCGAAAATCAGAAATTTGTGCCGTGTTCCGCTCGGCGTGAAAATATAGTTTTTGTTCTCAAAATAATTTGTTGAATCCAAAAAATTTTTAAATGCAAGTTTCGAAAGTCTAAAAGTTGTTCTGGGTTGTGCTAGGCTTTCAACATAATTACTGTCGCATACAATTTTTACTCAAGTGCATATTTTTTAGTTAACTGTTAGTGTCCTTTTTCTTCAGAATAATTTTGTAATCCAACATTTTTTTAAGTGTAAATTTCGAAAATCTAAATGTTGTGCTGCGTTGTGCTATGTCTAAAAAACAATTATTGTTCTATTCAATTTTTACGCGGCTGTATATTTTTTGATGAAATATTAGTTTTTTTCTCTAAAATAATTTTTTGAATCCAATATTTTTCAAAATATGAATATCGAAAATATAAAAACTGTGCTGGTTAGTGCTAGCTGTCTGAAACAATTATTGTTCTACACATTTTTTACTCAGATCTATATTTTTTGGTGAAATACTAGTTTTTTTTATAAAAATAACTTTTAAATAAAAAATGTTTCAAAATGCGAATTTCGAAAATCTAAAAGTTGTGATGGGTTGTGCTAGGCATCCAAAACAATTATTGTTCTATAAACTTTTTACTCGAGTCTATATTTTTGGTGAAATAATACTTTCTTTTTCCATAAAATAATCTTTTTAATCCAAGTATTTTCAAAATACGAATTTCGAAAATCTAAAACTTGTGCTGGTTTGTGCTAGGCATGTAAAACAATTATTGTTCTCTATTGTTCTATCGTTTATTGCCTTCATTTTCACAGGTAACATGAACAGTTGTTGGTTGATTTTCATTTGATCGCAGTCAACCCGCTCGAATTACCCACTCCAGAAGACTCCCCCTCAAGAGCACTGTGTCGAGCCCTGCCAGTGGGGGGGGGGGGGCTTTGTCCTAATGAGGAGTAAAATACAAAACATAAAAATTTTATAATTTTGCAATCAGCAACTTAAAAATATTATATTCAGAATCTAGGTTTCTTTTCGATTCCAACGATATGTTACTTGCAATCAAAAAATTACAATTAGAATAAGTTTGTGCAGATTTTAGTTTATGTTTTGACACTGGCTAGTTAGCATCATGGAATTTTCCGTAGCATAGTTCGAAAATGCAACCGCTTATTTTGTAGGAAGTTTGTCTGTTCACAACTTAACTGCTGAATTTTGTAGAAAACTCGACTGTTAAAAATTCCACTATTGCAATTTGTAGAAAAATCATCTTTGTTCAATCACCTGTCAAATTTTTCAGTGAATCGTCTCTTCGAAATTCAAAAGAAATGATTTTAATTAAAAGAAATAAAAAAAAGAAAGAAAAATCGAATTTTCAGAATTAAAAATTAATTTTCAACTAAATAATTCATTTTTAAACGAAAGAGCTTAATATTTAACTAAAATGATCAGGTTTCTACCAAATAGAATTATTTTTAGTTATAAAAATTAATTTGAATAAAAAACGACTTTTCAACAGAAGAGATGAATTTGCAACTAAAATGGCAAAATCGTCAACTACAAAAAAATTCATTTTTAACAAAGCCGTTCATCTATTAATCCTGTCGCTGCCAACACTTCTGTATGCACTAATAGGTCCCCGAGATTACTCTTTTTTAAAAGGTCAAAAAAGGCCCCTGATTACGAATATTTTGGGTAGGTTTTCGAAATATAGGTCAATTTTTGTTTAAAACGTTTTTTAGACCTATTTCATTAATTATTCACAAAAAAATTATAAAATCAGTTTTAGCGTGGCTGAGCGAAAATAAAACTTTGTAGCATCTTGCACTTTTTTTCGTACGACGAACATTTTTCAATGTACAGCGTTATTTGCGAATTTCGAAAATCTTAAAGTTGTGTTGGGTTGTGCTAGGCGTGTTAAACAATTATTGCCCTACAAAATTTTTTCTCAAGACCATATTTTTTTATGAAATACTAGTTTCTTTTTCATCAAAATAATTTTTGACAAGTGTGTAGGACAATATTTGTTTTGCACGCTAGCAATACCCAGCACAACTTTCAGATTTTCGAAATTCGCAATCTTAAAAATATTTGATTAAAAAAATTAGTGCAATGAAAAAGAATCTAGTAATTCATTAAAAAATATACACCTGACTAAAAAGTGTGTAGGTCAATAATTGGTTTGCACGCCCAGCACAATCCAGCACAATTGGCAGATTTTCAAATTTCTCGTTTTGAAAAATTTCTGATTTAAAAGTTATGTTGAGGAAGAAAAAGTATTTCACCAAAAAATATAGACCTGGGTAAAAAGTGTATAGAGCAATAATTTTTTTGGACGCCTAGCAAAACACAGGATAACTGTTAAATTTTTAAATTTCGCGTTTGAAAAAAAGTCGGAGTTAAAAGTTATTCTGAGGACAAAAAGTATTTCACCAAAAAATATAGACCTAAATACAAAACTGTATAGGACAATATTTGTTTCAGACGCCCAGCAAAATTCAATACAGCTTTTATATTATTCCAATGATGTAAAGTTTTTGATGTACTGGTCAGTAAGCTTCATTTAATTCAAGCTTTCGCTCCACGAAGTGGAGCCTCTTCAGGATTTTTTTTATTAAAAAACATATCTTCTATCTTAATAGATAAAATACACAAAGTTTTTTAAACACTAATTTTTAAAATT
>JAAAKG020147122.1:0-10528 GCA_010014905.2 Druon quercuslanigerum
ATTAAAAAGTACACACAGGAAACTTAATAAATTTTCTCTAAGTTCGCAACTTTCCCCCCCCCCCCCCACCGCCACCTCCACTATCACTGTTACAATCCTAGTTTTCGGCGTGACCCTTATCTCATTAAATTGTTAACGTAGTTTATGGACGCGCAGTTTTTTTTATATCGTAAAAAATGTATTTCGAAATAATTAACAGTCTCAGATCAACAACACAAAATACAAAAAAAAATATAAAAACTAAAGTTTTTCTCCAAAATAAGGTCGAAAATTTTGTTATAAATTATTTTTTATACATAGTACACAAACCTAATCTTTTTAGAAAGCGAACCTCTGATGATTTTTATTTCTATTTTAAAATATTCGCGGGGTAAGAGAAACCACATTCAATCAAAAATCTTCTACGTATAAAAAAAATTCCAAACAATATTTACCATATAATCTTATCATAATTTCCTTATTTTTTAGTAATTGAATACAAAAATCCAGTTTTTGCCAAATACAACCCTCTGATTATTTTTAAATTCATCTTAAAATATTTATGGAATCTAAATTTTAAATCTTCTATATTTTGCACTATATATATATATTTTTTTATTTGGTATTTTTTATTCTAATGAGAAGTTATTAGTTTTACGTAAAATATGATTTGGTCGGTTTTCATCAAGGCTCCTCGTTTTAAAACACCCTCAGTCAGAAAAAAGATTTTTACAAAGGCGATTGTCTGCCTTTATCCTGTAGGCACTAAAATTCTCGAAAAACTTATCAGATTGTCTTGAGCTTTAGCACACATTTTCGAGGCATACAAAGAAATACAAATTCATTAACCAGCCATTTTTGACCAAGGGTTCTGGTTTTATACAAAGAAATCTTTTTAACTTGAAAATTCCATTTTCTATTCAAACTATACGAGATATGAAAAAAATGTTGTGAAGACCGTTTTTTCTATGAGACGCAAATTTTTTGTTTTAATCGTGAAAAATTTTGTTAAAAAAATTCTATTTTGTGGTCAAAATATGCAAGATACGAAAAATATGGATAAACAAAAATTGTTTATTTGAAGAAGGTCTAAAAATTGGTTGTTAATCGTTTTTGGGTAGGACGCGTTGTTCTTGTTTTATTCATAAAAATAACATTAAAAATCTAAAAAATGAAAATTTTGGCAAAAGGACACGAAATACAAAAAAATAACAGACAAAAGTTATTTACTTAGAAAAGATCTGCAAATTTATTATGAATTATTTTTGATAAGATGAGTAATTTTTGTTTTTATCTTAAAAAAAAGCATTTAAAAATAATCAGAAGTTTTATATAAACAACACAAGATGCGAAAAATAATGTATAGACAAAAAGCTATTTACCAAAAGAAGTTCAACAAATTTGTTATAAATTATTTTGTTATACATAGGACACGTAGTTTTTGTTTTAATCGTAAAAATCACATTAAAGAAAGCGCTCTATCGATTTGATTTCTATTTTGAAAGTTTTATAATAAATTAATCTCTCACAAACTTTAAATGCTTACTTCAATTATCCCACTTCCGATATTATCGTTCAAAATTAATCGCAAGTTGGATTTGAGTCGATATGATGTGGCTGGAAAGAAATGATTCCTCGAGAATATTCATAATTACCGTACGGGTATGCAGCACTTATTAAATCACTGAATTTTAGTTTCCCAAATGAATAAATTCTTGAAAATATGTATTTAAAAATTGAAGAAGTTGTAATGATAGCATTGCTGCGTTTTAGCTAATTGTTTTTTTGATAAATTCCTGACATGTGAGGTGAATCTTAAATAAGTTAATTTTAACAAAGTAGTTCAACCTTGAACCATGTAGGCAATTTATCAGCCAAAAAATATGAATTCTTATCGATCAGTTAGTCATTGTGACAATTTTGCTTGTTTGTTTGAGTGAGTTTTAAGTTTTAGAATGGAATAATTTACAACTGTTTAAATGTACCTTTCTCTTAGGAATTACTCATATAGAATAGAATTTTCTTACACGTTCTTTTCCTCAATTGTGCACTTACTTTCATTTCATGTGCTCATAACACCCAAAACTTTCCATTATTTGACGACTCTTTAGCCAAAATAAATTGTTTTCACAGTTACACGAAATTTTTCTTTGCAGTGTATAAATTTGAACCATTATGTGAATAAATATTCCAATTCTCGTCTTAGAAGAAATTTGAAAACTAATGTTAGTGACTTAGATAATAATAGGTTTCTTCATTCATTATGCATAAAGATACGTAGTATCCCAAGATTTTGTGTCAATAATGTAATTTACACTTTTAAACCATAGATCACGATATTTATGGGTTAAATAAATTCCACACCCAAAATATTAGGTATTTCATACAAAGTTCTTTACGTAATAACGAGAGTTTTCTAGAGTTCAAGGGCATACGTGAAATAAAATGTTACCTTGTAGACAATTTTCTGTATTTGAAAACATGTGTGGAAAAAAGGTCCTGGCAGTCAGGTTATAGGTCTGGCCCAGGTATGGATTTATCTAGACTGTCTAGTCTGGAAGATCTTATCTAGACCAGGCCTGGCGCTAGTCTAGCTAATTTGGCGCTGGTCAACTAGAAAAAACAATCATTGTAAATTCGGTCTGGAAGATCTACCCTGGCTCAGACTTAACACCTCGACCATAACTAGTGGCGGACCAGACGGTCTGGCCTGGAGCTAGTCAGAAAAAACGTTACACTTTTGGCCAGGCCCAGGCCAGACGTGCTGGTTAACCCAATGACTGGAAACCAGACGGTCTGATCTGGGCCATACCAGCGCCAGAACATTGTTCTTAAAGTGATACATTGGTATTGAAACATACGTATGTTTATTGTCTTGTTTCTATAAATAAAATAAAGTACGCATCTTATTAAAATTTGTTTTTTGTTATTTAACAAGTTATTCCAACTTTTTTCCGCATAAATTAAATTTTTTTATTCTCAATGTTATTTTTTAGGATTTAAACTCAAAATACTAATCCTAGCGTAAAGTGGTTGTAAGAAAATTTTTATATTTAATTTAGGCGAAAAATTTTGTTAAATGAAATTTTATTGTAGCGTGTGCCTTTTTTCCAAAAAGTTATTTTTCTATTTTTAATAAATTGTTATAACAAGAGTTTATGACAAATTTGGAGATCTTTTTTCCTTAAACAACTTTCATTTTTTTTCGTCTCTTGTTTCGTTTTGCCCAAGTAGTATTCTTCTAAAATGTTTAATTAAAAAATTTATAGATCCTATTTGGATGAAAAATTTTGTTAGAGAATTTGTTTCGTACCTTGTGCCGGTTTAAAACAAATTTAATTTTTTAAGTTTATTTTTATTTTTCACGATTAAAAAAAAAAAGTACGCATCCTACCTAAAAATTATTGCTGATAAATTTGTAACCCTTTTTTAGATGAGTAACTTTTGTTTCTTCGTTTATTATAGCTTGTGTCGTTTATCCATACATTTAATTTTTTATTTTTTATGTTTTTCTTCGAATAAAAAAAACTACGCATCCCATCAAAAAGTGGTTAAGAACAAATTTTTAATTCTTTTTTGCATGGATAATTTTGCTCTTGTGATCTTTTCTTGTGTCTTACATAGTTTGACCGCAAAATGAAATTTCTGATTTTTCATTATTTTTTGGTGTGATCAAAATTTGAATTTGTGTTCTTTTACGAAAATCCAGAAAGTTTTTTGATTAAGATTTGCATTTCCGTTTGTTTTTTCTTCTTCATGGAGGAACCTTTGTAATGGTAACATTTTCGAAAGATTTTTAATTCATTTTTGTATGTGTGGGCGTGTGTGTGTAGATGCATGGATGTCACACTTTTTATTTGAACACGATAAATAAAAAAAATGCACATAAATTGATGAAAATTGGAGGACTTATTTTCATTACTGATATCTTGAAACTGACGGAAGGATTTCCAAAAATATTGATTGCATTTTTTAGTTCTTTATAATATCTTAATGTCGGTTTTTTATAGTAAAATTTTGTTTATTTACATAATTCAAAGTTAATGCAACAATAAAAAACACTCATTGGTTCGATACGAATCAATTAGTCTATAATATTTATACATTTCATTAAAGAATAAGGAAGTTAATGCCTAATATATGAAAATACGGTTTTTCATAGTAACACTTGTTTCTTTAACATAATTCAAAATTGATACAAGAGCGGAAAAAATTATAATTTTGTATTTTTTGTAATTTTCTTTATTTAAATTAAACAAAGTAAGAACTTTAGTTTGCCTATTATTTAAAAAATCACGAATGCTTTCTCTAGGAAGAAGCAAATACATTTGCTAACGGGAAGCAAAGTGCTCGTGAAATTAGCACCATATAATTTCAAATACACACAATGGGAACCATCGAGACCGAATTCACAGCTACTTTTTAATTTTGTAAATGCTATATAACTCAGATAATTTTCTGTTTGTAAAAGAAAGTCGTATGGATAAATTCTTCAAGTTTCCAAGATCTACGAACAGCCGCCTATAGAATTTTTAAATCTTAATAAAATTGTTAAAAAACTTTGAAAACGCTTGAACTTTTTTTGAAAAAATGCAGTTCAAAAAAATTGTCTTTAGAAATTCTGCAAGCCCCATGAAGTGCAAAACATGTTTCCCATAAGAAAGATGTACCTTTTTGTAAATTTTATTTTAATTTTATTTTTAAATATCATCTGCACAAGTCTGTTTTATGGGGTCTCGAAAAACCCCATCAATGAAAAATTATGTTTCGTGAGGCAATATATCTATTTTAACTGCGGTAATATTTTGCCATTTAATTATCTTCATTAAGATATGTCTATCAGACTTTCATTACATGTATGCTCTCAGGTAAAAATTATTTGATTAATCGTTTTGGGTTCCTTTTCAGTAAGTGGGGTTCATTTTTGTTGCAGCTCCTTTGGAACCAAAAATGGGTTCCAATGGAAACCCCAGTTTTTTCTTTGTACAAGTTATTTCTAGTACACAGCAATACTACGTTTTGCTGATAATTATATGTGTGCATTAATTGTTTTTTAATCGTTATTGTTTTTGGCGATTTTATCTTAGAAAAGAATTATAAAGTTGCGGTTTTTCCGAATTTTTCAACCTAATTTCAACTTTTCTGTCAGATCGAGATATTATTCAATTATATTCAACAGAAATAATTGTTTGAACAAATATTTATTCATAAAAATATTCTCTTAGAATAAGGCAAAAAAGCCACAGCAAAGTAAAATATTTTAGAAAAACGCTGCTTTCTAGAAATTGTCGAAGATAATATAGTTATAAGCAATAATAAATTGTTTTAGGAAATATTTTTCCTAACTTAAATTAATTATTACCTCACAAAATAAAAGTTTGCAAAAAGTAGAAAATTGTGAAATCCAGAAACTATCTAGCACCAATATAAGACAATCTAAAAATATACAATAATAATTTGTACAAACAATTATGTTTGTTAAATTTAATTAATTTTTACCTCACTCTAAGTAAAAAGAGAACAAAAAGTTGAATATTTGAGAAAAAACCGCAACTTTCTTGCATTATTCAAAGATAATATTATTTAAAATTATAATAAATTGTTTAAACAATTACGTGAAAAAACTGAAACTTTCTAGCAACCGAAAGAAAAAAATATAAAAAAGATAGAAAACTCATAAGATTCCTAAAAAGCTTGTACCTTAAGAAATTACTTGTCTTTAGGGCCTAAGTTTTTCTTAGTCTGACATACTTTTTGTAGACCGAATTAAAAAGTTGCAGTATAAAATTTAATTTAGTTTTAAACCAAAATTTCCATTTTACCAACCTACTATTTTAATAGTATTAAAAATGAATACCAATCTTTAAATAAAATATTATTATTTAGTCTATAAATGATCGAATATTCTATTTATTTAAAGCAGGCTTCTCAGTATTTCCAATATTCCCTGCTTTTCCCCCTTTTTCTCGTTTTTCCACTTGAATGCGAACTGAATTAATAGAACCTAATAAGATATTATAAGCGAGATAATAAGAGATTATTATATTACTGGTTGATAAGTTCATTCTTTTTTGGTAGAAATTCTATTACTTGGTTGAAATGTTAATTCTTTTGTAAAAAGTTTAACAATTTTGTGAAAAATTATTCTTTTTTATTTAAATTGGATTAATTAAGTTGAAAATTATCCTTAAATTTTTGGTTTAAAAATTCATATTTTACGGGTTGGAACTTCAACTGCTTTGTAAAATTCATCTTGATTGGTAGAAATTTTATTCTCAGTGGTTAAAAATACAATTGTTTCCTTGAAAAATAATTTTTTTTGGCCGGCGATTCAACCATTTGCTTCAGAATTTATATTTGTTGGATGAATTGAACTTTTTGGTTTAATATTTAAATATTTTTTAGCCGACCATACTACGTTCACACACGCGCTCTCCTCGCCGGGCCGACATGGAACTTTACGCCCGCTACATGAAACTTTACGCCCACTAAATAAAACTTTACGCCTGATAGAGAAAATTATATTTATCGAAGTACGCTATTTCTACCTTTCAATTATAATTTAAAATTGTCAAGAACACCAAAGATCCTTTACGCCCTTAATACACAATGTACTATTTTCGCTGAAATATCAGCTATTACATTTATTGTTGAAAATTTATCTTTTTCGGTTAAAAGTTTAATTGCTTATAGTTTATAGATGAACTAATTTGTTAAAAAATAATTTTTGTTTGTTTGGAAATTCATGCCCTTGATTGAAAATTAATCTGTTATGGAGATGGTGATTTACGAAAGGTGTGTATTCCAAAAACATTTTAGGGACTGGCTTGTACCATATGAAGTTAGTTATATAAATAAAAGATAAAAGATAAAATTCATAATAAACTTGCGTAATAGACTTATACTTATTCCTACTTTTATTATATTTTTCAATTGTTTAGTAAATTTACTTGGTTACAATTGAACTATTCAAAGATTGATAATGAAAGGGGCTATTCAAATATTATGTAATGGTTTGAAGGGATGTAGGGTCAGGATTGTTAAGACATTACAATACTTAATACTTGAATAACTATTTGAAAATTCAACTTTGAAATACAACTTGAAAACCTTTGTTAGAAAAAATTATACCTGCAAAATCTAAAGATACTGAAACAATCTTGGAGATCTTTCTTTTTTTCTTGCGA
This sequence comes from Druon quercuslanigerum, assembly GCA_010014905.2. Taxonomy (NCBI): domain Eukaryota; kingdom Metazoa; phylum Arthropoda; class Insecta; order Hymenoptera; family Cynipidae; genus Druon; species Druon quercuslanigerum. Next base: position 7,167 of record JAAAKG020147122.1, read on the forward strand.
CGTTGGGGCGTGAGTTAAAAATAGTTTAATAGTAGAAGTATCTGGACTTGGTGTTACATCTATTCTTGGAGTAACTATATGGTAGTTTAAATTTGACGAGCCTTAATTAACCAGTCAATAAAGACATAGTATACAAATAAGGAACATGGGAAAAAAGAGTTTTATTTTTCTGTTAAAATAACGCGTTGCTGGTTCAAAGTCCGTTTGTACACTAAATTTATCTTTTCCTTTGAGATAGGAAAATGATGAGGAAAGAATAATAAATCGTTTTTTTAATATGTAATTTAAAAAGGTTACATTTGTGCGGCAGTTTGTGGTAACTGAAATTAACTTACAACATCTGCAATCTTCAATACTTCACTTCACCAAGTAACAAGTTTCAATATAACTAAAATTTTTGTAAAAAGCAAATAATGAAAAAACAGCATTCTTATCATATACTTTCAGATAGTGTATTATACATATACATATACATATACACACACATGTGTATATATATATATATATATGTGTGTTTGTATATATGTATATGTATATGTTTATGGCTGTGTATGGGTATGTTAATAATTGCCTGGGTGGCTATTACGTATAAAACAATGCAATTATAGGTATTCTTATCATTACCTCATTTTCATTTTTTAAATTTAATCTTCTGTTATGATGATGTAATGTAAGGAAATAAATAATAAAAATGAATAAATCTAACCTATTTTCAATGATTTATTATATGACTTTTTAAGTTTTTGGCTATGGAAAAAGAAATTATATGAAATAGAATTAATTTAAAGTAATTTGCACAGTATGGAAATGGCGTTAGTATTTAGTAAATTGCGAACCGATACTGGAAATCTAAAAAATAATCGAAATATTCATGAATAAAATAAAACTTCAAGACTGCTATTGCACTAATTGGAAAATAATGATTTTTTATAAAGAAATTCGGGAAACATATCTGAGCTCTGATATAAAGATTTGTGAATTAAACCAGGGTGAAATTAAACCTATTTCTGTTTTTTCTGGAATTCTTTTGAAACTTTTTAGGGTATTTTGAAAAATTCAAAGAAAATGTTAATATATTTTAATAATGCGAAGGGATTTCAAAAGGTTTCAAAGATCTTAGGGTATTTTAAGAAATTCTAAGGAATTTTCAAGAGCATTCAGAAGTTTTAAGGGTATTCAAAAGATTTCGAATGATTTGAAGTATTTTAGGATATGTTAAGAAATTCCAAGGAATTTTTAATATATTTGAATAATAATTTGAAGGGATTCTAAATGATTTTATAGATTTTAGTGTATTTTAGAAAATTCTAAGGAATTTTCGGATGCTTTACAAGCTTTCAAAGAATTTCAAAAGATTTGAAATATTTTTTTCTATTTTAAAAGTTTTAAAGGTATTTTTAATAAATTTCAATAATTTTAAGGAAGTGTAAAAATTTTCAAAGGACCCTAGTGGAAATATCTTCTGGCGTTGACCCGTCCCAGACTAGACCGTCTAGGCTTTAATCAGGCTCAGATCAGGCGGTCGAGTCTGGGGCTGGCTAGACCTGTAACAGTTTTGCAAAGTTTGTGAGCACGGTACTGACACGGTACTGCACAGCAGTATATTTACAAAAGTGTACATTTCCACCTTTTTGTTTAATTTTAACACTTACTATTGCTATATACTCTAAAGATATAACAAAAATGGTATTCAAGAAAATAAACAATAATTGATTGCGAGTATTTTGTCTATAAATGATAATTGTTTTTTCTTAGAATTAATACATATATTACATTTTTAAACATGATATTACAAATAAAATTTCTAACGATGCTAGGATTCGAACCTACATATCTATACCGGAGTCGATCGCCTAGCAGTCGGGAATGTTAACCATTACTCTATATCTATGCCTACAGAACTGAAAGTCCATACAAAAAACATCCTCAAACAACCACAATTCTAAAGAGTTAAAAAAAAACTTTAATCACTGGCGAATAAAGAGAATATAAATAAAATCATTATTAAATGAATAATTTAAATCGATTAAAATTTTTTTGCAAACAATTTTTTTTCAAACAGATTTTTCTATGCAATATTTATTCCGAAACATTTTGTTTTCAAAAAAATTTTGATTAAACATTTTCAAACATTTTCTTTCATACATAATTGTTAAACATTTTTTCCGCGTATTTGGATTAATTTTTCTTCGTGTAACATTTTGATTTTTAGTTAGTTTTGATGAGTTTATAAAGATTAAGAATTACATCAAATGTAGAGACACGGACAGTTTTTCAAACATAGTGAAAAATATTGGCTGATTGATACTTAGAAATTTTTATGGTACGAATTGCAGGCCAGTCCCAGATCTAGACGAGACTAGATTGTCAAGACATTAGGGGAAAAAATTGATTTTTAATAGCGTTAATGTCTTATTTTTCAAAAAGGTTTTAAAAAATTTGAAAGACTGACTCTTAAAAATTTCTATTGTTTAGATAAAACAATATATATGTAAAAACAATAAGTAAATAAAAATAATTTTCAGTAGGGTTAATTTCTTATTTTGTGTAATGTTAGACACTCTAACAGTTGTTCGGAAAGGGTAAGCAAAATTTGGCTGAAAGACACTTGCAAAATTTTATGGTATGGATTGCGGAAAATTACCAGATCTGGGCCAGACTAGACTCTCAAGACAATAGGAAAAAAATCGATTTTTAATAGTATTAATTTATTATAATTTTAGACATCCTGGCAATTTTTAAAAAAATGTTTCAAAAAACATTCTCAGATTGACAGTTAGAAATTTTTACGTTATGGATTGCTGATCAGTCCCAGATCTGGACCAGACTAGACTCTCATGACTAGTCGGTCTAGCCGTCGCCAGATCTGGGCTAGATCTGGCATCAGACAGTCAGAAGATTTTTCCACTAGGTGATTTCAAAATATTTGAAAGGGTTACAGTAATATTTGGTGGCATTTTATACGTTTCCAGAAAATTTTTAATAGATTCCAATATATTCCAAAGGGTTTGAAAGATTTTTGAGTATTTTGAAAATATCTACGGTATTTTAAGAGAATTTACTTGGCGAATAAATCTATATGTAGATTTGAAGCTTAAATAAAAAAAAAAAGAGAATTTACAAGATACTAAAAAGTTTCAATGAGTTTTCAAGGATTTGCATGATTTCAAACGATTAAAAATAATGTCTTGAGGTTTTAAATAATTTTCAAAAATTGTTGAAGATGTGGAACAATTGAGGTGCCGGATGCAAAAAGGAGATATAGAATTATTTTGCTGGAGTGGAGAGGCCCCTAAGCTCCTGAAAATGAAGTCTTGAATTTTAATTTTTGAAATATATATCCTGAGTGAAAATTTAATTTC
>JAAAKG020147123.1:0-10527 GCA_010014905.2 Druon quercuslanigerum
TGCAACTAATTTATAAAAAAAAAAAGAAAGAAAAATTACTTTCATATGAAGAGCTTTCATCCGGGGATTAATATTTCCTTAAATGGCACTTTACCAAAAACTGCTGTTCACAGTTCCACAGAAGAGCTGTCTGTGGAGTTTTTTGCCCTTCATCCGGTTTCTTTTGTCGTTCATGATATAGCCGGCTTTAGAAAATACTCTTTCACAGGGCACTGATGTGGCAACTACACTCAGATACGTCAGTGCAACTTTCGACAAAACTGGGTAGACATCTTCCATTTTCACCCAGAAGCGAATGGGATCTTCAGTAATCTCTAAATTATCAGTTCGAATATAAAGAGTCAATTCTTGCGGGGTGTTGTCATCTGAGCTTGAGGTTTCCTCCCTTCTGCGTTTAGCATTGCCAACGTTGGCTTCGTGATTTTTGCACAGTGAATGTCTTTTTCTTTTATTCCCTGTTTCAATGCTCTCAACTAAAAAAGAAAAATAGTCTTTTTTTTCATCTTAAGGTTTACAAATACATTGTATATTACTTTTTAATATAACATCGTAAGTGGAACCTGCCTGATGAATTAACCGCGTGTTCCGCTTCCGAAGCAGATGTTTCATCCCTCTTATGCTCCTGCATCAATTTCCTGATTTGAGTAACTGCACGGGCGCTTTCAGTTCCATCCTTGAAATCGACCTTTTTGAATCTTGGGTCCAAAACAGTTGCGATGGCGAAGAAGTGGGACGATTCCATGCGTCCAAATCGATGTTTAATCTCTCGCAAGACATTTTCTCGTAGAACAATTCCAATTTCATCTTTCGGCAGTATTTCTTTGATGTTAGCTTCCAAAACGTTTATCAAGGGTATGACGAAGCTCGCAGTTACACATTTCTGTCCACATAACTCTGTAGTAACCACCTCCAAGGGACCAAGCACATCAACAAAACAAAACGAAACAGCAGAATCTATTTCGTTAACTATCTCATTGACTACTTTTCGAAGCTCAATAAATCTTTTTAGCATGCAATACAAGGAATTCCATCTCGTATCCACGTCTTTTTTTAATTTTAGCTTGCTCTTCTTACGCAACAAATCGCTTGCGTTTACGCATCTTTTGCACCAGGTGACGATGCTTTTTACTTTTACAATTAAGTCATGCAAACCCACTGTCGCTTTTAAAGAATCTTGTACGACTAGATTTAGGGTATTTGCACAGCATGGCAAATGGAATTTTTGTCCAATAAATAGTTCCACTGCATGTACTATGTCCGCTCCGTTGTCGGTTACAATCACAGTTATTTTCTCTTTATCAATTTCCCACTCACTGCAAACCTCAGCAAGTTTTTCTGCAAGATTTTCAGATGTGTGTCTCGTATCCGGTTCGTACACGCCCAATACTTCAGACATTAATTCTTCTCCTCGTCGAAAATGCACTGTCACACCAAGAAAACTTTTAGTATTTCTTGTATCCGTCCAAACATCAGTAGTAAGAGTCACTTCATTTATTTCTTTTAAAAACTCTTTATAGCTCTTTGAAAATTGTTCATACTTTTTATCGAGGTGATTCACAAAAGTTTACCTTGAAGGCATTTCATATTTTGGCACGGCAAATTTCATCATCTCTTTAAATCCTTCTCTTTCAACAATTGAAAAAGATTCACAATCTTCACAGATCATGAATAAAATCTTCTCAGTCATTTTTTCATAACTTTTACCCCCTTTTTTAAAGGAAGAAATATCTTCAAAAGAATTTATAATATTCTCATGCTGTTTTTTAAAGCTAGAAGAATCTGCATGCTGTTTTTCAAATCTAGAAAAATCTGAACGCTGTTTTTCAAAGATAGAAGAATACACATTCGCAGTAGATGTGGAAGGTTCAGAAGTAGACGGATCTTGTGTACCGGATTCAGACGATCCACGCGTCAGATTTTTTGATTTTTTTATCCCAATGGCTGTTATTAACTCATCATAAACCTCTTTATGATTTGATTTTAGGTGATTTAACATATTTTTAGTGTTACCTGAACTGCGCACGAAGGATTGCGCTACGTTTGTACAATGCTTGCATTGCATTGTATTTTTATCCTTTGTGGGTAAAAAGTGCTTTCGCACTGGACTGCGGCCCTTTGCACCACCCATGTCATTCAATTAGTTGTAAATATGTCGATCTATAAAAATAAAGAAAGAACAAATTTATTTATGGATGTAGGTACTAAGATATTACATATATACTAAAATTATACATAACCTTAAAATTTAATAATCTACAAAACAGTTCATGAAATCGAGAAAAAAGGCTAAAAAATAAAAATTTATTTTACATACTGATTGTTTTTACGAATTTGAAACATTGTAAGGATACTTGATTCCAGCTCTATGAAAATATTCTATTTTTTGAATAAAATAACTATGTTTAATATAAACGATGTAACACTGTTGCTAAAGAAAACTATATCGTACAATTAATAGCAAATTATTATCAGCAAAATTAATTCAGGGTGGCCCTTTTAATCGAGAAAAAAATTCCCAGTTTTTTCGCGGTTCACAAAAATTGTTTACGGCCATTGAAATTCAGATTCTAACTCTTAGAGTTAAAACTTTTTCGTTCAAATACATAAAAACTGAATTTCCAATTAAAACGCTCAATAATTTACACGTATAAAATGAAAGCTTTTAACACTTTTCAGTTAAACAATTTTAATTTTGAGACATTTAAAATTAAAAGATTACAATTTTCTTTTCAATTGAACACTTTTTAAATTAAAAGTTAAATTATTATCATTTTTAATTCGTTACAAATCGATAATTCTTCAATTGTTATTTATACATCAAAATTTATTTTGAAATTTTTTTTAATATCTTGAAACCTTTCAAAATCCTTAAAAAGCTTCAAAATTTTATTTGAAACTCTTCAAAAATCTACATTTTATTTAAAATGTTTTAAAAATATTTTTAAATTTAAAATTATTTTTTTAATTTTTTCAAAACTTCTAAAGATCTTTTGAAGTGCTATGATTTTTTTCCTAAAGCTTTTAATAAGTCCTGAAAAGTTTAAAAGATTGCATTAAAATCTTCCAGATTATTTTTACGACTTTAGAAATCTTTGGAAATCTTTTGAAATATTCTCTGAAAATTAATTTTTTTAATCAAAAATCATTTTCAATTTTCCTAGGAATCTTAATAAACTTTTGTTTGAAATCTGGAAAAATCTACATTTTGTTTTACATTTTTTGAAAACTTTTCAATTTTTTATTTATATTTGAATCTTTTTAAAACTTCCAAATATCTCTTAAAGATACTCGAATTTTTTCTAAATTAATAATTGCGAATCGTTATTTATTCATCAAAATTTGTTTCTGTTTTGAAATTTTTTTAAGTATGCATTTGAAATTTAATTTTTCAAAATAAAAAAAAACATTAAAGATTTTCCCTGGAATCTCAAGGAAATTTTTTATTACCCTAAAACCGTTCAAAATCCTTAAAAGCTTCAACATTTTATTTCGAAATCTTCAAAAATCTATATTTTGTTTGAAATCTTTTGAAATCATTCCAAGTTTTAAATTAACATTGAATCTTTTCAAAACTTCTAAATATCTCCACAACTTACTTGAGTTTCTTCTAAATGAATAATTGTTTTAAAAAAATTTCAAATAGAACATTAAAGTAACTTTATAACATTCAAAGTTTAAGTTTAGTTCTATGAAATTTGAACGATTCAAGACTTTCTGTTTTAAACAATTCAATTTCAAATTGTTAAGTTTTGAATATCTCCTTTATAATTACTCATTTTAAATAAACAGTCAAACATTGCTAACTATTAAAAAATTTTCCTTTTCTTAATTAAAAATGTTTAAATTGAATCAGTTAAAAATAAAATGTACACTTAACTAACTAAATCCCTTTTTTGGTTAAAAATTTCAACCTTATAATATTAATGTCTAGTTTGAGGTTATGAACACTCAGAACGTGGTCAAAGATATTACGTGCATTTTGCTTTTCGTCTTTCGTATCTAAATTAATATTGACACATCTTATAATTAATAAATTTTTTAATTAATAGAAAAATTTTAAAAACTGACTTGTAAAATTAGCTTGGTAAAAAAACGTGAAATATACGAACCTGCCATCACAAGCACAAGACATCACATTGAAAACAATGAAAACAGTCGGTATCGATAATCGGACATCAATATCGATAGGGATGATTGATATATCGATAGTCTAATATCGATATTAAAATATCGAATATCAAAGTCAAAATATCGATATTTCCGATATTCCGATTTCGATATTGCATCACTATGCCTCCATTTTTTCAAATGAAAAACATAAATTGACAGTTGCTGATAATTCAGCTAAAATTGAAAAATCTTAATTTACAAAGTACAAAGGGAGCAAATCAGGGATAGCAGTATTAGCTTCAGCTAATTTGTCTATCCTGAGAAATACTTTTTGGTGGATTTTTGACCTCCTAGTTCTCAGGTTGGCATTATCGGCTATCTGCGAAGGTTTTCTTGCTGGAACGGGTAGTATGTTCGCTGGAAGCACTTGATCTTGTCCATGATAGAGAACTTCCTATCCACCTTTGCGTAAAAACGATACCTAATATCTTAAATACTGAGGCGTTTTACGAGCATATTGCGGATGTATATTGTTCCAACGTTCATATAACCTCTGCATGTAATTCTGCGGTCCAACGTTCTAACGGTTGATACAGCTGCATTTTACACAAGAGTTTGCACATTTAACGCAGTCTGTAGTATGTTTAAATACCTAGGTAACACCTTACTGTTAAGGTGCTCTATTAGTGCACGCAGATCGTTTGTGATGTTCATTTTGGGCAGAGAATGCCTTAGTGTATTCATGGTACTGTAGTTTTTCTGGTATTTCGCTATTCATATAATCCTTATTATCATCTGGATGTGGTTCTAGTAGATCCGGCACTTGATGTTCATTATCTCTCGGACCTATTCCTTCAGTTTCAATCAAGTCGTCGGTGTCCATATCTTCCAAGGGGAGTTCATCAATAGGAAGCTGCTATTCTACTTCCATTTTGATAGCAGCTATTTCGGAATACGAAAGCAATCTGTTTACAGATATTGAAGGTTTTAGATTTGCCAGATTCTACTTATTTACTTTGGTGGTTAGCTCTAGGTATTTAAGTAAGAAGAGTTTATGATGTTCTCTCCTGACACTTTGTCCATATTTCTATGCCAAAAAATAAAGGCGTTTCTGTTTTCATAAAACAAAATAATTAATTCAAAATACTTATTATATAATAAATATTTCTAAAATAAGAGAAATAAATATTTTATGAAATAAAAACATCTCTATTTATATGTTATGTCTATTTCCGTCGCTTTTTTGGTAGCTGAACCTCTGCTTCTGCCTCTGTTTGTGTAAGGCCATCTACATCTGAAGGATGTGGTAGTGGTGGACCATCATCAGGTTGAGGAAGAACATCAATTGTCCATGCTTGATCGCCTGATTTGGCTTCATCTTGCTGATGTTCATTGTCGTTGTTTTTGCACGCCAAATCAACCTGTTGTTTACTCTACATCACTCGGTCTTCTATGATGTGTAGATTAGTCCTAATGTCCTTCAACTTGGCAATAAGATCTCTTAGTGCGACCTACTTTATATTAGGATACTTTGCAACAAATGTATACGCTGTAGAGTATCCTTTCCACTCACTCGGTCCGCTAGGGTGTAATCACGGAAAAAATAATTCTGATATGATGTTGAAAATAAAAAACATGAAACTGTTATGCATATCGTCTCCAGAGTTTCGAGAGTGTTCACGGAATTTTATTGCACATATTATATATTAACTATGTTTCAAAGTAGAAATTATTCACATAAAAATCCTTTCTCATGATTGCGCAATATCACATCATTAAGATCCCTCGACAAAATTCTAGAAAAAACTTAGAAAGTTTTAACAAATTCATTGATGAAACACACACACACTAGACGCCCACACACTACACACAAACAGGCGGGATTGTTATACATCGCTATACATGAGTGAAAGCGACTCGAACTTGATATGAACCACTACAGTTTAAAAGTCTGTCGATGTCGCTAAGGCAGTAATTGTATCTAGAAAAACACCCGATGGAGCATGGGTGTGTCGGACGACGTCATGCATATCCAGACTCCGCCTTTTAAAAGTGGCTTATTATCCCCCTTGTAAAAATGGTTTAGTAGCCCTGGCTTAAGTGCATGTGATACTTCGTCGTGTGGTAAATCGGGTTCAGTTCTCTCAGCTTTTTTTCTAAAAAAATGAACATTTTTAAAAACTAAATTCGGAGATGCTAAAAAATGTTATAACGGACGTCGCCTGACTCTTTTTTAGGGATAATAACAAAAAAATGGTATTCTGCTAACTAAAAATTGTATGCATGTGCACTATTTTGAGATTGGGATCGTTTTTCATCTCTCTGTCATTCCGATAACGTAGGTAATTCTTGTGTCAATGATGTCTGTAGCGACTTATAACTTATTTATGAAATAAACTTACCTAATTATCTACAAACAAAGTTTTCCGAGTTTTCGGCGGAAAATATTGTGTAGTTTGGAAGTAAAGCTGGTGAGAATCGTCCCACACATTAATCTAATTCAGCCAAATTAAATTTTTTAAAATTATTTTAACACAAATTTTCTAAGCATCACATATCCTTTATAGCCCTATTGAAAAAGTGGTTTTAAATCCTCCTAGCATATCGACTAAAATTGATCATTTTTGTTTTAAAATTGATCTATAACATATCGCATTTAAAACTCATCTTTTTGGACTGAAAATTGAACTACTTGGTTGAAAGTTGAACTAATTTGCTAAACATTCGTAATTTCGGCTGAAGATTGAACTATCACTCGTGCTGAAAACATTATTCGTGTCAAAAAAATGTGGCATCCTCGTGTTCCATACGATAGTTTTTATTCCCAATGCACGATTTGAGCGTTTCTCGAAAAAAAATATTATTAATAATAGATAGTAAAATAACGGGGACTTGATTATTAATTGGCACTGACTTACTGACTGACGGGTGCACTTTTTGGCACGCTTAAGTACTTTTGTGAGGTTTAATTGAAGAACGCCAGAGAGAGAGAGAGAGAGAGAGAGAGAGAGAGAGAGCAAATGATGCATATAAAAAAAAAGAAAAGCGACGCTTTGCACTTGCGCGCGCGTTGTGTTGCGCATGCCTGCGAACCAATCGCATTACACGCTGATGTTTTGTCTTTTTCGCATTTTTTTTTCTCTCTGTCTGACTTATTGAGGAATAGAATACTACCTGTACTGAAAATATCGGTCTCTCAGTTTCATGACAGGATAGGTAAAAAAACCTTGATTTGCATTGTTTTTCCTTTTTTACCCTCCTTTTTTGTTCTAGGGAAAAAAAGACTCCAGTGACCCCAAAAAATGCCACATTCTCCCTGTAGACAAGGCAAAAAAACGCGAAAATCGTGCATGTGGAATAAAAATTAATTTTTTAACTGAAAATTTAACTCATTAATTATTAGTTAAAAATGCATAGGTTTTAATTGTAAGTTATCCTTTTTTACTGAAAATTTAAATTCTTGTTTGACGTGAAACTGATTTCTTAAAAATGAGTTTCTTAGTACCATTTATCATTTTAGTGTAAAATTCCACTATTTTTTTTGAACAATTCAAATGTTTGTTAAAAAAAGTAACTTTTTTGTTAAAAACTTAAATATTTTTATCTGGTTTTTTCGTTAAAAATTCAACTAGAGTCAGAGTTCGATAACTTGTCATCCGATAAGCATATGTACTCCCCTTAAAACGTCATCACACGTACGGAACGCGCACTAATTGTGGTTCTACCACTACGTGTGCTATTTTTCTCATGATTTGTTCCCATGGTTTACGAATACGCGCACCTAATATTGTCGTACTAAAGGGGCATCCGATAATTCCGCAATTCCTGGAATTTTCCGCCTCTACAGCCGCGAAGTTGGACAGTTATCGGACTTGTACTGTATTTCGTTCCAAATTTTTTTTCAATTTAAAAGTCAAAATTTTTCTAAAAAAATCTTACTTTTCCTCCTGAAAAGACAACTCTTTCGTTAAAAAGGCATCTCCTTTGATGGAAAATTCATCTTTTTTAAACGAAAATATTGTAATAAATAATTTCAAAAACAATGCTCTTGTATTCGAGTCATAACAGGAGTTTAGAATATATTTGATGATTCTAGCTTAATTAATGGAAAAATATACTATATTCTACTTCGTTTTCAGTTAGAAAGCTTTTTAAATTCCTTTGTATGCTGTTATGGAAATTATTTCTTTTGTCGGTGCCTCATACTGTATAAGTGATACCCTGTAAATAGGAGACCATTGAAGTGGATTATATGGAATTGAAAAAGTGTATACTGTAATTCCTATAAATCTAAACAAAGTCCGTTTTTTTCCGAATGGTCATTTAACGACATTCGAATGCATTAATTGTATCCAATACATTCGGTAGGAAAATAATTAAATGGCATAGCCATTGACATGGTCATTCAACTGTTTTCAATTGAATTAAATTAAGGCATTTACAGGGCACTCAATTCGGCCAAATATATGAGGAAAATGAAAGTAAATAGTTAAAAAAGAAAACAGTAGTAAGGTATACGTAAATTGGGAACATACACATTAATACAAGAATCTGAATTTCAGTAAAAAAAAGGCGGTTGACTTTCAGATGTAAACAAAAGGATCATTCGCCAGTTGAAGGTCAACTGGTGATTATAACATGATTTTAAGTAACGCGCTAGGTTAAAAGTTAACTGCTTTATGTACGTAAAATGTACTTAATAGGTTAATCAAATCAGAAAGATTGTTGGCTTTCCGTCAAGGCGTGCGTGTGAAAGGAAACTTATGAGTTAATTCCAGTCAGCTGATTGTTGAAATTCATAAAATGTATGCGCTATCGTTCAGTTATTAGGAAAATAAAATTAATATAAAATTAAAAATTAAATAATTTTCGGAAATAAATATTTTTTGTTGAATGTGAGCATTGAATAAATTAATAATTTATGCCTAATAAGTCAAGTTGTTTTATCCTCCAAGCCAATGAGATTAGTAGAAGGAAGGCACTTAGCTGAATGTTAATCAGCGCTATCGACGTCATATTGGCAACTCTCAGCTGCTCTCTTGGCGCCTCTTCTAGAATCGACGAAATCCTTCCAAGTGTTTGCGCCTATCCGCATCGCATTTCGCACACGCCTTTCTGCCAACACAAATTGAATTTCAGAGCGCGCGAATGAAAATCATCCTAAACTCAGCATACCTGTCAGTTAATTATCAAATTACTCGTATATCCGGTAGGACACACTGCGCTTAAGTTCCATTTTTGGTTAAAATTAAGTGACTTACTTAGTTTAATGCAAAAATGAAATACATCTACATCTAAAATTCATCATCTTGTATTACTGTGTATGGATAGTGGTGGCCTAGGCAAAGTTTAATAGTCAAATTGGGAATGATGTATGACGAAACAACAAATCCATACTTTGGAAGTTGCATATTGCATAGTTAAGAATTAATAAATTAAGAAAAATTAGGAAAAAAATTTATTTTCTGTCTTGATTCAAGGGAAACAGATTTCGACGTTACATTCTTGTGAATTATAACGTGATGTAGTTAAAAAAGCTACCCTTTGTACACATTCCAAATAATGCTGAAGGTCTCAAAGTTGAATACGACAATGTTTGAATCAATGGAACTCTGGTTTAATAACGAAAAATTTATTTTTAAGTTTTTACTGAATGAATAATAATAGACTACAACCTTTCAAAGAAAAAAAACCCGACAATAGCAGTGTCTGGACAACTAGAACTGTCAAATCATAAATTAACTAAATTATTTTAGTTACTATAAGATCATACAAATATAATCTCACAGAAAAAATATAAGTGAATGGGAACAAATTAAGATTTAATAGAGTTGACATGGTGACCATTTACAATGTGGTAGCTAAGTCTTAACTCGTGAAGGTAATTTTTTTGGAGGTAAAGATTACTCTGAAATCGCTACAAAGATTAAATTTTGTTTTCTTCTGCGCTTCTTTCGAAGATTTTTTATTTAGGCTTCGATTTTTGTATAGCCTTCAAATACAACCCAGGTTAAAAATTCAGTAGTCCGCCGGAGTTCACCACCGGTGCAGTACTGCTCCAGTACTGATGACCGGTACAGGTAATCGGTTGCGCCCAGTACTGGCGGACGGTTGGCTCTACGATCGGGGCAGTCCTATGCCGACACTTTATTATTATTATTACACCATTAAGCCGTTTCCCTTTCGGGGTAGGCTTGACTCGCATGGTAGGGAGGGGAGTAGTGTGAGGAAAGGGTTATAAGATTTTTAGATTGATCTGGAATTCTCGTGTTATTTATTTAAATAACACGTTCACTCCGCAACACTGCTCCGACACAGGTTGCTGATCAATCTCTCTAGTAATCACGCCAAGTGAAGATCCTCACAAAGTCGTTATGTGAGGTTCCCCACTTGGGTCCATTAGTATCCAAGGTCTTG
>JAAAKG020147125.1:0-10526 GCA_010014905.2 Druon quercuslanigerum
GTTAAAAGTTACTTCAAGAATGACCTTGACCTTTTTGAAAAAATATTTACCTGGAGAGATATTTAGGTGTATCGAGAGTGTATAAACTCTTACTTATTTTTATTTTTATGCAATAAATACTGATTATGATCCTCTACAAAATGTTCAGTTTGTCCTCTTAAATTTCTGTTCCTATTGACTTAAATTTAATATAAGAACACACAAAATGTAATTAACGTTAGGTGTTTCAACCTCACTTTGTACAAGGAGATACAGATTTTCACTTTTGTTTTTAAAGTTAGCCTAAAAAACGTCTAATGACTCAACTTTGTAAATTTGCGTAAGTCTTTTTTTTCTAGTAAAATATTTGTAGCTACAGTTGAGTAACAAACACTGAATCATTGAACGTGTCCGTGAACACAAAATTTTATGAAATTTAACTTAAAATATAAACGATTTTCCTAACTGATGAGCAGGTTTCTATTAAATGCTCAGGCGTTTATTTCTGATCAGATTGTATTTTTTTATAAATATTAAAAAAGGATAAAATTCATCGTTTTCCTCTCGACATTTGTGAAAATGTAAAAATGTTAAAATGTGAATATACCCGGTTGATAAATATACCTATGGTTTTGGAATATAATATAAGTCCACTAGAACTATAATTTAGCTAAGTTGCAACCTAATAAACAAAAACAATAATTTTCTAGGAGAGCACTTTAGGTATTCTGCCAAACAATTACTTTCTTAATTATACCATTGCGTCATTTCCCTGACAGTGTGCGTGACTCAGTCGGTGATCTACAATTCCCGAGTTATTTAATTTAATAAAACAAACGTTCCGGAACATTGCTCTGGCCTAAGTTGCTGATCAATCTCTCTAACGGTCACCCCCATATAAAGAGCCTCACAAACTCATAATGTAAAGCTTCCCACTTGGACCCATATATATCTAAGGTCTTTTGTTTCAGGCGTCATTCTCTCCGCCTCTTCGTATCAGGGTCTCATTTACCTTTACCTTTTAGTGCAAGTGCTTTCATCTCTATACCTACTAGCCAAGTAAAAAATACTGTTTCATAACCTCACACTCATGTGGTATATAAGCGGTTCAGGCAGAGATTAAAGTGTCGTGCTAAAAAGCAGAAAGGTGGTGATGATAAACCATTGCTGCTTGATCTGTGTGAAGCACAAGTATTTTTTTGTACTCAGCTCTTATAGGACTCATTTAAGGGTCGCTAAAATCTAAATTTCTCTAAAGCCTATAACAGACATTTATTGCATAAATTATCGTAAGCATCACGGTCCTTATAGCCTTGCATACTTACAGGAATTTTATTATTAAATTTTTAGAAGTCGTAGTAATCGGTTTAAATCTTGGAAATATTTTGTACTTACAAAGTATAATCTTCTTTTTCTTGTTGCAGAGTTAAATTTTCAGTTCGAATGCTTACCTGATGGCAAACCCATTCCTGGTGTTCGTCGTAGTGGAAGTCCTTCTTTTTCTTCTAAAAGGACTGATTTACCTGAGACGCATCGTTCTTCTGGCGAGCCTTCTGTTCGGGCTAGATCCAGGTCACGTCCTGCAGCTGCTCATCCTCGTCTCAAGTCTATAGCTCTACCTATGTCGCTTCCTTCTCCTGACCAAACTGGTTGTGAACTCGCACAATTACAATTTATTCAGCTTATTTGCAAAACTAATTCGCAAATTAGATTCAAACTTGAACGATACACTTTTCCCGATCACCAATTACTTAAAATAAAAACCGGGGGTTCTTCAGTAGCGCCTGTTCCAACTGAAGAAATAATTGTATTATCAACTTTAGATGATAACGTAGTTGCCATATTAGAGACTCATAATGTTCTGGTTGGAATCTACAAATATATTGGTACGACTCTAAAACGTGTGAAAATAAACATCGAAAGCCAAGAGATTATTCCATTAAGCAGAGAAGAAATAATTCTGATTCCAGTAGGTGCCCGCCGCACAATAATTAATCATTTTATGGTACAGAATATAAACCCTCGTGTGAACAACTAACATCTATTCTATCAGTTCAGTTGAGAAAATCTAAAACTATCAAATATGTTATTGGTGATCAGCAGTCGGATCCAAATCTTACATGTAACTTGTTGTTAGCCTGAAATTTCAATGTCGTTTGGTTATTGAGGCTTCACTTTTTGTTAAATGCTCAAGCCAGTCTTTTTCGAGAACAGATAATAATTTAAAGGGTTGCAAGTTTTAGTTTTGAGAAAATTTTATCAAAATTGTAAGCGTAAGCTTGTCAATTTTTAAGGCTGTGCGACCGAAAAATAAACGTTTATCTATTTGTCTACTTGACTACCATAATTAGGTAATTAAATGTTCAAGTTAATTGTCCCGAATACTTTATTAAAAGAAATTATTCAGCATATCAATTTGTTGTGAAAAATACATTATATGGTTTAAAGTTTTTTTTTTAATTTATCATTATAATAGTGTTGGCAACGAAGAATATTTATTTGATAGATGCTTTTAGATGAATGTGAGTTTACATTTTTAATATTTTAGAGAATTGATTTTTAAACAATTAATTTCACAGTGTGGTTTACAAAATAACTAAATGCTTCATTCGATTCGATAGAAAAAAAATACAGATTCAATTCATTACACAACCTTTTCCTCACACTATACCTTGCGTAAAATAATTAAATGCGTAAACAGGTATCGCACCATGTAAATATTTATTTATACCACATATCAATTAGGATTGAAAAAAACTTTTGTACTCTATGTACTGCCTGTAATTATTTTTAAAGAATATAATAGTGCTAGTAGTTTTTCGAAAGTGATATTTTTAAACAAATCGGTGACACTAAAATTGTTCAAACAATTAAAATGTTAAATTCTGTTGCATAAAAAATCATCTCAAAGTAATATTTTCATTTCAAAATATAGACTTTTGTACTATGTCAACTTTTTCTGCTCGTTGAAATTTGATATGTTAGAAAATTACGTAAAAATTTATAAGCAGTTCAAATATATTTACATTGTTTTAAGTTTTTAATATCAATACCATTCTAGTACTAAATTAAAACGATCTAATATCGCACATCAAGCTGGATCGTCTGACAATTCCAAGAAAGTAATTTCTAGAAAATTTAGCACAAACTTTTTTATTCTTCTCGGTGGCATAATTTTCCTTCAGAACCTCCTTTCCTCTAAAACTTAATTTTTCTGATAGCCTGAGTTAAAATTACAAGACTACGAAGTCACCTCAAAAATCTATTATTTTGATGAGGTCTGCCCAATTTGGAAGACTTACGAGGAGACCTGAAGAGCATTATAATATGGGCAAGATCGGCGCTATGACCATGTTTAAAGCATAAAAAATAAATTAATTAATTTCTATGGAATGTTGGAACAAATCTAATGCGTTAATTAGCAAAAAAAGCTTAGTAGAAGAGTCATTGAAATTACTCTAATTTTATTTTTTAATAATGAAACTGTCGCTCGGCGAACTGTCGCTCAGCGCTCAGTGGGCCACAAGCCACGAAAAGCTGGTGAAAAGTTGATTTTTCAAATTTACAATAAAAAAAAATGAATTGATAAATATATTAGTAATACCTAAACACGATGAAAGCAAACAAGAAATTATTAACATTTTTTTAAACATTTTTGGCAATTTTGTGAAATGTTTTGTAGAAGACAATTATGAAGAAGTGTTGGAATGTGGAAACAATAAATTAAAAACAAAAATTAAACCTTTGTTCAAGTACGCTTAAGACATTGGAGCAGTGAAAAATATTTTTAAAAAACTTTTGTGTCTAAAAACGCAATGTGCATTAGGATTAATTTTTATAGCTCAATTGGTGATTTTCAACAAAAAAGTTATTAGTAATAAAAATTTAGAAGCCACATTTAAGTTCTGAAATTTGCAATTGTTATCAGCTTTCGAGGCTGTAAGACTGATTGAAGATGCTAAATTAACAAAAAAGCAGTATCCTCTGATTCAAAGAATAGCGAAGGTATATCACCACGATCTGTTTCCACCTACTGTTCAACCTATTGTACCACGCAACAAGCAGCATTCTCCCACTTATGACAACTGCTCATGATGCTAATTATGAATTTGTTAAAAATAAGTATATTTTACACGTGAAATACGGTTTTACTGGTAGCAGAGGACATTCTTGGTATCTTTTTTGGACATTCATAGTGCCTATTAGACCAAAAGACAAAATAATAAATTCAGCGATCTGGGAAAATCCACGATCTATTTCTACTCGATTTTGTCAGCCAATTCGATAACAGTGTGTTCAAGAAACCACTGATGTTTTGAAAAATGAATATAGGCTCATGTGTAAAGACATTGCAAGTCTACAGCCCTTTATTTCAAATAAGACGCCAGTAGAACTTACTTTAATGCGGACCATGATTGACGGAAAGGTAAAAAACTAAAGAAAAATATTTATATTTGAAAAAAATGTACAGTGAATTTATCATTTAAAAAAAAAATAGATCAAAACAGGTCTGTAATACTCTAAGTGACAGTACAAGTGCGGAATGCTATATTTATGGAGCCAAGCAATCAGAAATCAACGACTTGAGTATGGTGATGGAGATAGAAGAGGACAGGTCTACTTTTGAGTTTGGTCTTTCTACACTTCATGCTCATATAAGAATATTCGAATGTCTTATTAAAATTTCATACCGTCTAGAAAGCGAACAATGAAAGGCAACTAATCTTTTCCCACCAATTATTCAAACATACAGATGTACAGTTTCAAGTATATTAAATTTAATATTTCATATAATTGTATAACATTTTGTTACATTTTTAAATTAGATGTGTACGAATGATGGAAGTAGAGTTCTAAAAGAGTGGAAAAAAGAAGAAATCCAGAAAGCTTTTTAATCGCAAATGGATCTTAATGTAGATTGTCCAGGACAGGGAAAGGAAAACTCTAATAATGGCAACATAACTAGACGATTCTTCTCTGAACCAAAGCTTGTAGCCGAAATCGCAGGTGAAGCTTAAAACTTTCCTTAGTCACAATTATCTTGTATTTTCAATTAGTCTCCTTTAATTACAATACAATTTTTTTAGACCTTTACAAAGAATTGATATTTAATTTTGGAGATATATTAATGGTTATATCTAGTGGATATTTATTAAATATTAAAAATTTTAAACAGTTTTGCAGAGTGGTATTCAATGACACCAACCGTCCATAAAGTTTTAATCGACGAATCTGCTATTGCAAGTAAGTCTATTCTCTCGTTCTACTCTTTAACTTTTAGAGATATTAATCTTTTACTGCAGCATATCGTTGTCGCTCTCCATCTTCAGAATAACTTTTAGAACACATTTCTTAATTGCTTTTAAATTTCGTTTATTTAGATGAATTTATAAGTAAATTATACCTAATATGCTTCTACTATTTACAATATTTAAATTGTTTTTATATCTACTTCCTCATATATAAACAATATTTTCTTTTGCATTTCTTCGCATCTTCTCCACCTTACGCAACACCCCCTTTACCCACTCTCTGCCAGTTTTTCCCGCCCTTCTTGCATCAATACCCTCATGCTCATTCCACTCCCTTTCATTTCCACATACTCATTCAACCAGTGTTTCAATTTTGCATCCCTTTTCCTACACAATTCACACATCCTTTTCTCCCTTGGAAGACAAACTCTATTAAAATCCTCCACGCATCAAATCTCATCCTTGGTATACGTTCCTGACTTAATTTCTCTTCTTTCTTACACTAATATTTCGCTTTCTTCCTTGGCATAATCTACGTTTAGTTCCTGGTAAACCTTGACTTTCTTATTCTATCCTCCCCTACTGCCTTTTCTCTCTCCAATCAGTTTTCCTTAACCATCTCATATACCTTCCTTCCTCGTGCATCCTTCTACCATAATTCATCCAGGCTTTCTTCTGCTCTCCTTCTCCTACACTCTGGTGCCATCTTTACATACCTCTGCTGTTTCCTATTTACCGCCTCACTTTCCCTGCATACCCACATATACAGTCCATAAAATAAGGTACTCATCACTAGCGACTCTAACAATTTCATTCTCCTCCCAAAATTCTGTGCGAAAAACTTCTTTCCTAGCCTCCAGACCTGCCTCACCATTACATTTGCCCTCCTTAGTGTCTCTTTTATGACTATTTACACCCATTTATCCCGAAACAGGAAGCCCAGGTACACAAAGACTTTCACCTCCTGCAATTTTTTTTTTATCCACTTCTACTCACCTCCCTTATCCCTTCCACCTTATTTCCTGGTCACCATATTTTGGAATTTGAACCTCTTTATCGTCTTCTTTCAGGCCTCCTTGCTCTTTGCTAGCAGCACTATGTCATCTGCACAGGCGAGTGTCATATACTAACCCTTTTATATCCGTCCAGGAACACTTTCAAATTCCCTTCCCTCCTCTTACCTTATCTTTCTTTTCTTTATGTACTTCCCAAACCCTCTCGATCAGGCATCCCTCCACTGCCCTCTTCTCTATCGCATCTCACAACCTCCCTCTATCCATGAAAGAAAACGCTGCATAGAGAACTACAAAAAACGCGTACACTCTTGACATCTTATTCCATTTATGATTCTAGTTTCTCTATAACTTTCCTGCCTACTCCTATCTCCGTTTTCTTATACAGTGCTAATATTGAACCTTCCCACCACCCCCTGGAAATCCCGCAGCCCACTATACTTTCTTCACTAACACCTTTAGCCTCTCCTTAACCTGACCAATTTTAATATAAATAGAAGTAATTGGAAATGTAAATTGCAGATAATTAAAGAAACGTGTTCTTTCTATTTATAACATTCATAATATTTATTGCGACAGTTGAAAAATTGTCATTCATGTCACTATTAAAGAAAAAAATTTCCTAAAATCAATTCGGGAGCTTAGGAACAGCAGGAACTATGGTACCTAAAATATAGCAACAAAATGCGCTAAAGAGAATCGTTATGAATGTGA
Source organism: Druon quercuslanigerum (assembly GCA_010014905.2). Taxonomy (NCBI): domain Eukaryota; kingdom Metazoa; phylum Arthropoda; class Insecta; order Hymenoptera; family Cynipidae; genus Druon; species Druon quercuslanigerum. Next base: position 6,959 of record JAAAKG020147125.1, read on the forward strand.
AAGGTTTATTACGATAAAAATACTTACAAAAGTTGGGCACACTGAAACAATCTTGGGCGAGCTTCTCGCCTACGTGATAGAGCTGCAACCTCAAATGCGTTGCATGCGGTTCGCCCGTAGCTTGGTGCGGATCTTTTCTCTTGTTGGATACGCTGTGCGCCAACATTGGAATAGCTGTAGTTGGTATAGAGAGGTTCCAGGTCAGGAATATCAGAGTTGTTCACCAGATCAGCAATTTTCCTTAAACTAAGGAAAATAATAGTGTTAGATAGGTAAGACATTGTGGTAAAATATTTTTAAGAAAATTTCAAAATTGTAGGAATTACGTTACTTTGAACTTTTTTGATGAATTTTTTTGAAAATACTCCACCTTAGAAATTTTTTAACCGTTTTTTATCAAATTTACCAGTGTTATGTAAAATGTAGTATCATTTTTGCTATAAAAATAAAGAAAAGAAAGTCAAAATTTCAAATAAAAAAATATCAAAAAAAGTTTGATTTTGATTTTTCGTTTTGAACTTGTGCCATTAATTGTCTAAGCTTTTAAAATTTCGATGGTAGGCAAATTTAATAAAGTTATACTTATTTTTATATTGCGATGCAGCTCCGTCGGTAAAATAAATAAGTTCTGTTACTGCGCCTTGTTTCTTTAATTCTTTAATCAATTTCTTGATATACAAATTAACAGCAGTTGCATCGTGATTGACGCATTTAGAAATGAGCATATAACTTTCGTGTTTAAAATCCCTATTTTCTTGAAAATAAACAACAAATGGATGAATCGTTATTTGTTCATGACTTCAGTAATGATCTTGAACACAGCCTTGAATTACAGAAGATGATGACTATGTGCAAAAAAATTTAGCGACAAATTACCTGAACTTTTAAAGCACGATTTTCTAGCAAAGGCGACTTTCAAGAAAATAGGGAATTAAAACACGAAATTTATATGAAAATTTCTGAATGCCTCAATCACGATGCAACTGCTGTCAATTTGTATATCAAGAAATTGATTAAAGAATTAAAGAAACGACACGCAGTAACAGAACTAATTTATTTTACTGACAGAGCTGCATCGCAATATAAAAATAAGTATAATTTTATTAATCTTGCCTACCATGAACAAGATTTTGGAGTGAAAGCTAGATGGAAATTTTTTGCCACGTCCCGTGGTGCTGCAGAAGCGAGTCTTCAACGACCAATTGACAATCAAATCACGACTTCTCAATCGCTTTCTAAATGAACCAAAGATGCACTGCCCATGATAAAATCTATTTATTGCACTGCAAAAGATTATGAAGATAACGTGCAGTTTTCGGAACGTCGATTTTTGCAAGCTCAGACAGTTAATGCCACGAGAGGGTTTCATTCTTTCGAACCCTTAAATGAAACTGAAATAAGAAGCAAAATTTACTTCGCTGCACCTGAATATGAATCCAAAATATTAAATATTCAACAGGGAAGGAAAGCACGATGCGGTCCACCACGAAGCTTAGCCGAGGCGGGAGAGTAAACGTGCACGCTTCGGATTAAAAGTGCATAATTTGGCAACCAGAAAAGGCTACAAGCTTGTTTTTAAATGAAAGGTAAAATCATTAGGAATAGTTTAAATAAGAAAAATTTAAAACAAAATACGAGCTCAAAACGAAAAATCAAAATCAAAATTTTTTGACAGTTTTTTATTTGAGATTGTGACTTTTTCTTCTTTATTTTATAGAGAAAAGTATACTACATTTTACATAACACCTATAAATTTGATAAAAATCGGTTAAAAAATTTCTGAGGTGGAGTATTTTCAAAAAAATTTATCCAAAAAGTTCAAAGTGACGTTATTCCAACAATTTTTAAATTTTCTCAAAAATATTTTACCATAATGTCTTAACTATCTAACACTATTATTTCTAATAGTTTAAGGAAAATCGCTGGTCTGGTTAACAACTCTGATATTTCTGATCTGGAACTTCTCTATAGTAACTCTCCCTTCAGGCTGGATAACTGCATTGCCAAGCCAAGTTTCCAAAGGCGTTTGTTTCAAGCAGCAAACGGTTTGTGGTAATTTATCTAAAATTTGTATGAAATTAATGTAAAATATTTGTGAATTCTTTTGAAATCTTTTACAAAATTTAAATCGTTTAAAGTCTTTGAAATATTCCTAAACTTATTATATTTGGCGTACTGTACCTTATTGAAATCTTTAAAATTCTTAAAATCTTTCAATATCTTTCGAAATATTTGTGAACTTTTTCTGAAATATTTTTATATTCATTTGATTGTGTTTTACTTGTCGCGAACGCAGTCGAGTCCCGGTCTGAGCAAATCGCGCTGCGGTACACTACGCGCGCGCGAGCCGCTATTAAAAAACTAATTGCTTCGAAAATATGTGTCTTGTCACTTCTAAATTCGTATTAGATCAAGAAAAACGGTTAGTCCACTCTTTAAAATAAACAAAAAATTTAAAAAACGGGTTTAAATTGAAAAAATCTTTTTTTTTTATAAAGATTTGTTTTATGCTACTAAATTAATAATTAAAGTAAATTTTAGTGTACTTTATTTAAAAGTTGAGGAAAAGGCCCACATTTTATATTCAGTAGGCATTTCCATATTTTTGTTTATTATTGCAGTATAAGCAAATAAAAAAGGTACCATTATGAAATATTTGTTACACTTTCAAAATCCTGTGAAATTTTCAAACTTTTTTTAGTATTTTAAAATCTTTTTTAACCTCTACAAATATATAGGAAAATCTTTCAAATATACAACTATTTAATAACCTTATCCTTACTTAAATTATAATAAAGTCTGTTTATTGCAATCTATAAAATAATTAGTAAAGTCTACAAAAGAAGTCTTGAAATCTCTTTATTCATTTTGTGATAAAAAAAAATTATATCCTGATAAACAGAAAACTTTTTAGTAGCAAGGTTTTTTTTCAAAAAGAGATGTTTTTTTCGTAATAGACTAAAAGATTTTATTCACTCTTTACATTTTAATATAAAAAAATTGTTTTAAAGGGGGGATCAAAATCAACGTCGTCGTGAAAAATTCAAGAAGATTTTAATTAAGTCTAAAAATATTTTATAGGATAGGCGGTTTACATCATATAGTCATTCTCAGAATGTTTTTAAAAAACAAAATAATTTTTTTCTGTAAGAATATACGAATATTACACAATTCTTTATACAATTTGTTATGAAAAAATAAAATTTTTGACTAAGACTTTAAATTTAAAAAAAATTTCTTGACTAGGTTATTTTAATTCAACATAAAAATATTTTTATATTATAAGATTTCTTAATTCAAAACAAAATTATTTTGATTTAACACAGTTGCTAGAAACAATCAGAGAAATAATTTCTTTAGAGTCAGTAATTTGAAATAAGCAAATTATTTCTTAAAATCAAAGAAAGATTTTTTTAATCCACATTACTAATGTGCCACGAGATTGCGCAGAAAAAACAGTTTGATCATTAATAATAGATTTGATGCTTTCTCGATGATTCATTATGATAAAGTAGATATTTCGGGTTTCAATCGTGTACAAAACTACGAATTTTGCCGACGTTTCGTG
>JAAAKG020147126.1:0-10525 GCA_010014905.2 Druon quercuslanigerum
TTCACAGTGGGTACGCATTAAACCGCAGCTTTACTATTCAAAATTGTACATCTTACCATGTACTTTTTTCCGTGATATGACCCTCATCACATTGCGGAATGTGAACAAATTCCCTCAGGTTTTCTTAAAATTCCTAGTACTGATTATTTCAAGAAAATAACCCATGAGGAACTAACCAAACAAATCGAAACTATTAAGAAAGCAAAGCTCCTGGACCTGATTCAATTTCAAACTCAGAAAAAAGGCAAAGATCCACATCATCCAACCAGCTACAGGCTCATTAGTCTTTTTCATACAATGAGCAAAATTTTGAAAAAAATAATACAAGCGTAAACTTTTACCTCGAAAAAAACAGGATCCTTAAACTGCAACAATACGGTCTTAGACGAGGATATTCTAAGCAGCACATAATGCTCAAGATAACCGAAACCATTAGCTTACATTTAAATCGAAGAAAAGATACTGGAGCTGTTTTGCTCGATGTAAAAAAGCTTTTGACATGTAGGACTGCAGGTATGTAGGACTGCTCAGAAAGCTGATAAATTACAATTTCGCAAGAGGGCTCATCCTCTTAATAAGCTCTTATCTTTCTGATAGAAAATTTTCCGTAAAAATAGGCCAGACATTCTCAAAGGTAAAATCAATCAGAGCGGGTGCGCCCCAACACAGCATCTTAGGACCAGTATTCTTTATTATTTAGGTAAAAAAAATTTCTGAGGTCCCCGAAGTTTCAATTGGATTATATGCAGATGACACCGCGTTATTGACTTGCTCCTGGTCCGTTTAAAAAAATGTGTAGATTACTTAACGAAGCTCTAGAAGTTATCGAGGCTTCGGCTAAACAGTGGAGAATGAAAAGAAAAGTAGCAAAGTCTCTCAGATTGTGTAATAATGCCCAAACGGGTTGGGGCCCCCTTATCCCCACCCCTTTTTCTTCTTCTTCGTAATGTGGTCGCAAAATATTGTAGAAGATTACTCGCAAAATAAAGGATACATTTAAATTTGGGTTTTTGCATTGTAAAGACTATGGCCAAACCTAATAGTATCCGGACTGAGAAATTTGGTTAGGTTCTGCTGTGAATGACTAGATCATGCTAATAAACTAATTTGTATCGTTTTTTAGAGGAATCGCCAGCTCTTCGTCCACGCAGAAGGGGTGCATCCCGGTCATCTGGAATGTCTGGACGTGGAATCTCTGAGCGTCGAATTTCCGAACGTGAAAACCTAGGTTTCTCTACGGTTCCCGGAAGTAGGGTGGGGTTGGAACCACCTGCTCCATGGAGAGGGCCCCTTCCTCTCGGTATGGTCCGGATCTATCATGGCGAAAATGAGATTGGCCTTGGCGTTGTGGCATTCACATTTTGCATCGTAACGAAGGCTCACTTATTCACGTCTGGAACTCTACCGGGACAAAGGGAAACTAATTACCGAAATGGGGAGTACCATATAGAATACAGAGGTCAAAATGGAGAGACCGTTCGTCGCGATATAAACCTAGTAACTCGAAATAAGCTTTACATCAAAAATCAGGAAAGTCCTTGGGGGCCTAACGATGTTTGCATGGCGATGATTCATCCCGGCCCGCAAAAGTCACCAGCTTTTTCTAATTTGCTTGAGGACTCAAAACTATTTACACCAGAACAAATGTTATGGATTCATACCAGAACAGGGGCAGTTTGATGTGCAGTTCAAGTTTTCAGTTAATTCTTTGAATAAAGAATTAACCCAATTTAATACGTTTCTTTTCATTTGCATCATATTCTATTTACTCAAAAACTACGTCAGACTTTGCGGTTTGGAGGGGAATGAGATTTTTTAGAGGAAGTGCGTGATAAAAGCTTATTCTTTTTAGTTAAAATTACTACTATTATATTTTTGGTTCAGAATTAATCCCCTTAGATTTTAAATATGTACAAGCATTTGGTTGGAATTTGAACCACTTGGTCGAACAATTTTCTCATTTTTTAAAGATTAATGTCTTTAGCTGAAGATTGACTACATGATTTAAAATAAACTCTTCTGTTTATAGTTCAAATTTTCCATTCCAATATTCAACTGTTTTTTAGAAAATTATCTAGATATTTATATTTTGTTGTCGAAAATCCAACGCTTTTAGACCAATTTTAAGTTTCTTAAATTTAAAAAAGACAAGAAAAATTCAATTATGGGGAAAAACTTTTTTTGAAGATTTAGAAAAAAAGAGAAACTATTTATTATGTATGAAAGATCTTAGATTAATTTTTTTTCTAGAACTCAGAGAAAATTCTGAATGGCTTAGGTTATTTTTAAGGAATAATTTAGAGTTTTGAGAATGTCGATGTGTGTGAACGAAAATTATCGAAGGCTTTAAGATAATTTGTTTACTTTTTCAGGATTTAAAAAATATTCAGTTAAACTGAATGCTTCAGGGTGCCACAAAAAATTTAAAAAATGTTGTTAAAACAAAGGGAAAATTTTTAATGAGTATTTCGTAATGAATGCTAAAAGAAAATTAAAAAGATTACGAAAATTTTTGATTATTTTCTGCAATTTCGAAAAAGAGTGAAAAAGATTTTAGAGCAAAATATTGGAATTTTTTTATATTATTTAATTGGAAAAAAACTTTTTAGTAAGTTAAAGAGACATTCAGAAGTTTTGAAGGGATTTTTAAAAATAATTGAAACTTCTAAAGATTTTTTAAAATAATTTTGTTCGGTATCACAAAAATGAAAACCATTTTTTTAGGTACCCAGGAAATGTTATAATAATTTTTCATTTCAAAAAATTAATTTTAGGAGATCATTTAAAAAGACTTCAAAATATTAAAAAATATTTAAAAATTTTTTTAAAGTACCTGAAACATTTTAAGGCATTTTTTCAATTTTGCAGAATTTAAAAAAACATAACGAAAAATTTGAACAATTTTTTAAAGATTCGAAGTTTCTGAATGTCTGACAGATTAAAAAGTGACATTTCTTGATATGCGTATGAATATTTGAATTTTTTTTTTTTTTTTGAAAAATATGCTTTAAGAGAAATTTGAAAAATATTTTTCAACATCTAAAACAATTTCTTAAAAGTTCGAAAAAGTTTGTAGAAGATTTTAAAGTAAAATGTTTCAATTTGGGAAGATTGAAAATATTAAAAACAAACTTTTCTTGCTGAAAACTTCTACTTTTTTCAATTCGACTGTTTCAAATATCAATTATTAATTATATTCGTCAATGAGAATCAATGTTTTTTAATTGACAATTTAACTACTTGATTGCAAGTTGAACTTCTTTTTCCAAAATTAATTTTATTGTTGTTCAATATTTTTCTTTCTAAATGATAATTCAACTGTTATGTTAAAAATAAAATTATTTTGATAAAAATTCATCCACTTTCTTGAACCACGCATTATTTTTTTGAAAATTAAGCAAATTAATCGAATATTCGTCATTTGGATAGACATTGGATAGTCTTTATGTTTAAAAAAATTAACTGGGTGATTACAAATTCACCTATTTTGTTGAAATCCTAATTTATGTTGGTTCAAAATTTATTTATTTTGTACCAACGAATAATTTGCATTGATAAACATTCAATTATTAGGACTTAAATTGCACATAAATTATTTCCATTCAAAAAGTGAAATTTTTGTGAGTATTTTTTAAATAATTTTCAATTGTTTAACCAAATTTCATTTTTGTGAATATTTTTGTATTCTACTAACTATTTGAAAATATATTTTCAGTTAATCAAACAATTAGTAATTTATGGGAGACCTGATCTTTCTGCAAGAATTCACGATCTGTTTAAAAAGATTATTATTATTAACTAATAATTTTTTCTTAAAGAGAGGTAGGAAACCCATTTTTTTAAATTTTGATTAACTTTTTCGATGATCTTCAAACACATAAGTCTATTATAACTAAGATATTACTACTACACTACGTGAATTCAATGATTTCCCTTACCCCAAAATGACCACTCTTTAATCTTCGGTTGATGTGTATCACGTCTGACCATGAACAACTTGCACCACTGGCATTCAGGGGAATCCCCGCAAGCCAGTAATACTAAATCGTGCGTTCAAATAGTCCCTCTCCAGCGTCCGCGCTCAGCGTCCTTCTGGTAAAATTGTTATATCGTTTGCTGTGTTAAAGATATTGGATCCAAATTTGAGCAGGAGACCAGCAAAAACGTATAATTCCACTGTCACCAATTTTCCCGTATGAACTTGTGAGGCTTGTCCAGAACAATATAAAAGATCTGCAAGGTAGCTTATACTAATAACTATAATAATTTTTCCTTTCTTTAAATGTTATTCATATTACAGTGTTCTGAAGTATTTGGAGAAAAAAAACTGAACACGAGTAATTTTTCCCTGAAAGTAGAAACTCACTTATCCGAGTCCGCTTTATCCGAACGCACGATTATCCGAGGATGAAACAAAAATAATTGACCCGTCTTATCCGAGCTATGGCGAGAGTGTAGTCCGCATTATCCGAGTCTTGTACATTATTCATAGATATGAACTTGTCTTAACCAACCAGAGCAGATCTACGTTAAAGCTCTACGTTAAAAGCTGTGTGGATGTCTGTTAAATACAGATACATCATGGCATAGGTAATATAAATTATTTGTAAGATTTTGTAATAGAAGACCTTGAAGACGCTTCTGGACAATAGACAAGCTTTAATAGCTATTTATTAGGCCTGAAATTTGAAGGCCTGGAAGAAATATGCTTATTGCTGCTGCTATCTTATCCTTCTGTTTTTCCTCATAGATTTCAGAACCTCTTCTAAAGAAGTCTTTAGAGTGTCTTCTGAACGAGACCTTCCAATGTAAACAAGTCTTCCCTCTCCATTCATCATTCTATGCTTCCCTTTTGAGGAAGATAACCTTGAAGGTTTGTAGGAAGGATAGTTTCCTTAACATGACATCAGTTTGCGTACCGAGAAAATTCTCCTTGCATAGCATGCGCTTACTGATATCATTTAGATTTTTCACCTCAACATCACAAAAGATCCTCCCTTTTAGGAGTTTATAGACTTTCTCCGCTGGAATCCTCCTTACGAAAAGGAGCAACAGCATTATGAACATAATATTGTCAAGAGCTTCTGTTGGTGTTATTTTTATAGCACCAATGATCGCAAAGCAAAATAACCCTTCGGAGTCTTTCCAGTTGTTTAAAAGTACTGATTTGTCCAGACCTTGGAACCAGATTATTGATGCTTCTCCTATTATGGGTCTTATTATCATTGCATATAAACAGTAAGTTGTCCTAGGTTTTAGGCCCTAAGTTTTCCCTATTGCGCACCAACGGACCCAAAAAGCCATCTTAGCCTGTTTATCTCCTGCGTGAATATGAAGTTCCGAGGTTTGTTCAGAGCCAAATATTTCCTCTAAATACATCGCTGACTCAGACAATTCTACTTTCTTACCATGGAACTTAAGATTCCTAAGATAAGAAAGTTTCTTTCATCTGATAGAATGTATGAATTTCGTCTTGTCTAGTTTTGCGGACAAACAACGTTCCCTATGCCATTGCTCTACTATGTTGAGCGCTGACTGCTTGAGTTCCTCTCAGGTGCCCTTATACCTCCTTATTACGAAGTTCGTCTGTTCACCTGCACAGCCTTGAGTGTAAAAACCTGATTCATTTGAAAAACGAATCAGGTTGTCGATGACAAGCGTCCATTTGGTAGATGAAGTAACTCGTCCCCGTGGGTATCACCTTAACACATTGGGCTTTACTTCATTATTATGTAAAGAAGTTTTTTCTGTTCTGCTTTCCAAGATTAAATGCTACCACTTGTTTACAGTGTAACTAACTCCGTCTGTTTCAACAGAACCGTATATTAATTGAATTGGTATCTAAACGCTCCCTCAATATCTTAAAAGGCTAAAACTGTTAATTCATCTCTTCGAACTATATTGTTAATCTGCGAGGTAATTGAATATTTTATGCCGGAAATATTTTATCATCTCCTGCAGCTTGGAAAGACTTAAATTGTTCAACCACTCATCTAATTTTTGAAAGAACGACAATGCAGCTAGCTATTTTCTAATCTTGCATTCTCGTTCTAAACTTAGTTCTCCTGTGAATTATGACTTATTGAGTGCACCCTAATTCATGTGAGCCAAAGCCAAGCCAGGGAAGTGTACCCTCAGTAGGCGCATAAGGATTTCATTAGCTGTTTCAGCTGTTTTACCTGAAGGCAATATAAATGCCTTTAGGTAACATGATAAGTTACTTGTCACGATTCCCTAAGTTCCAGCAGTATCGATGATATTCTCAAATGCTAAGAATGACACCTTCATGGCTACCTTACAACATTTATGTATCTTATTATTATACTTTGTGAAGGTTGCGCTGTACAAATCCCGATTCTTTTTTCAAAGAGGCGTAGAATTAAATTTTTCAGGTCTGCCGTTCTAGGATTCCACGATAGTGCATCATTGTCTGCTTTCTTAATAAGAAGATGGTAATGGTCCTTGTACGATTTTTTTATACCTATTTGTAGAATTTCAAAACAAAATTCTATTTGTTTGATTGACTTGATTGAACCCGTTATAAAACCCAAAACTACAAAACAGGTTTACTTTTCAATACCTTTGAATCTCAGGTCTACCGACTTTCCAGGAGAAGCATATCGTTTTCTCTTGATTCAACAAAATCAAATCGATAGTTAAGAGGTCACATGATAAAAACTCACCCCTTTGGTTGCTGTCTACTACTCAAAGTTAAATGATGTACATTAGCATCACATCTGATGAGCATTGGCCTTCCTTTGACTTCGCAGTAGTCCACCAGACTTAGCCATTCCTCAGTTGGTGGGTGCTGGGAATCAAATGGTAGGTAATCTGAACGAATCGCTATAGCTTGGCGCAGGTCCCCTAATTGGTGGCCAATCTTTATTTCGAACAAGTCTCCAGAAAACAATTTTGGTAATAAAAAAAATGTACTATCGTCTCTGACATAAAGTAAAGACATAGATGCTTCTGTGGTCCTATCATATGAGCTTGATCCGCTCCTTTTCCTTATTCTTCTAATTTTCGTATTGTAAACCAAAGGTTCTTGTATTCAGGTAAAACCCGTTTGATTCGCTACCAAACGTCTTCTTCAGAAACAAGAAGCTCCTCTAGATGGGTGAAGGTTCATCTGGCTAAAATCCAGACTGAAAGCGGAACATCTAGTTTCCATTTTAATTTCCAGTTGTATCATCAATCTTTCCTGCAGACAAATCAGGTGATATGTCTACCGTCGTGACCTTGGTTTTCGAGAGGATCTTTATATTCATCCTCTCTAAGTCACAGGAGGACCTCCAGGTCTTCTTCAGAGTCAATCTTCGTAAATTTTTTGACAACTCCTGACTCTGCAGCTACTACAAGTTTGGTAGCATGTTAAGGCAAGTGGATGATTAAAAATCCTGCGGTTAGTAGAATGAATATGTCCACGAAATACGTAAACAAAAATTAGTCAACCTGATGTGATTTTTTAGAAATTCTTCCTGTCGCCTCTAGTTTTGGGGAGAACAGTTCCAAATCCATTATAAACCAGGTTGAATGTCGACTTGGCCATCATTTAGTTTTCCATTTTAAATCAAGGGCTAAGCGTTCTAAGCTAGCGTTCTAAGTTGGACTTCTAAATTTTTGGTTCGAAATCGGTAAAAATCAACTTTTTGTTTTGAATGTTTTTAAATCTTTTCAAGTCATCAGTTCTTTTGGAATCTTTTCAAAACTTTCAAACAAATCTTAAGCTTGCTCGAATTCTTTCCAAACTAATAATTATACAATTGTTATTTTTATTAATTTTTTTCGCAATCTTTTTAAAATTCTTTAAAATATATGAAACCATTTTAAATTTTTGAAGTAATCTTAAGAAAATTTTTTAACCTTTTAAAACCCTTATTTGATTTTTGATTTATTAAAATGAAAAAAGTTCTTAGTAAAATTGCAAATTTTTTTTTTAAATTGTCGTTTTTCATAGAAATTGTAAATATTCTAAAAAAAATTGGCAGTAAAGCTCAAATCAAAACGTTAGTGCTTATATATTTTTTGCTTAAATCTGCCAAGAGAGTTTTTTTGTTACAAACAATTTTGTATAAATTCGATCCTAAGTCCATTTTTTCAACCCTAAGATATTTAAAAAAGAGAACTTGAGTTTTCAAAAGACAAAATAAAAAAATCTTACTTCGCGAAAAGCGTGATAAAATTGTTTGATGAATTGATTAATCAAACATTATTTTATTTTTGTTATCAAGACTTCTATCTAGAAGTGTTCTAATCTTTTAAATTTTTCAGGTAAGTGAGTTTTAATTTTTAAATTGTTATGACTTAAACAAACATTTTGTTTTCTTAGTTTAATTATTCATTGAGTGCGCTATAATTTTTAGCTACGTTTTTTATGCTTCAAATTTCTCATTATTACACAAACATTATTCGTAATGTTGACAAATCGTTATTCTAAAGATTAGAGCCCAGTTTGCTTATTTCACGAAGATTATTAAATACCCTCACAAATCGCAGTGTTATACTATAAATACGGATTTAATTATTTTTCACCTTTATTCCGTTTTTTATCCTAAATCTGTTTACTTTCCTACGAAAATGGGGAAAATATCTTTCTTTAATCTCCTAATAGTCTCAACAGTTTTGGGGCAAGCAATTGTAGTCTCATATGAAGAAAATATAGGTGAGTTGAAATTTGCTAAGATGACATTTTTTGAAAAAACGAAAGATGAGAAAGATTTTAAAAAATTTGGAAATAAAGAGTGGCGTTCGAAAAGTTCAGGAATTTTCACATAATGATAATTAATTTTTTGGTAACATATGCTACAGTATTGTTCTCATGCGTGGCACAGAGTACATAAGAAATGTGACGCCACTTCAAATTAAACATCAGGGACAGAATATATCGAGTGTTCTCATTGGACGAATAATTACTTTCTTCAATGTGGAAAGCTTTTTTTACGTACTTTTTTACGGAAATTTAACAGAAATTTAAAAAAATGATTATTGAAGTATTGTAGGACAAAACTAGATAAAAAAACATTTTTGCAAAAAAAAAAATACTTTTACATTGTAGTAAAAAAAATATGCAAAATATCATTTTTTTTAAATAATTTTTAAAAATAGATGTTTAAATTCTTAATAAAATTTGTTACAACTTCAACATAGTATTATTTGTTTAAACATTTTAACAATGATATTATTAAAAATTATTGTAATTGGAACCTGAGGAAAGTAGGCGGGGAAGTAGGGGAAGTGATGGGAAATTATGGAGGGGATGTGATTGTAAGTGAAGAGAAGTAGGTTAAATTATTTGAAATAAGGGGGTGTAGGGGGTGTGGTCTGGGGAAAGATAGTAACGTCACAATTAAAGAATTTTGAGAAAAAATTACCTAAAGATATTCGGTAATTATATGAACAATTTTTATTTGTTCAAAAAAAATTTCTCATCTTGTAAACCATTAAAAGTTAAATTCATTCGGGGCAAATTGTACCAAGTTGATAAACGCCTAGAGCAGTAGTTCTTGTTTAACATATTTCATAATTATTTAAGAAATTTCTCTCCTAAAATCGTTAATAGTTACTATTTTATGCAAATAATTAGACATTTAATAAATGTTGAGAACAATTTATTTTTAAAGGCTATTTAGTCATTATTTCATCAATTTTTTTTTGGTTTAACCAATTTTTTATCCTGAAAAGCGAAATATATTGAAAAAAATTCAAATAATTTGAATTTGTTTAAACAACGTTTCTATGTTATTCTTTGGAATTTTTCTTTTGTGAAATTAATGACACAATTAACGAATCTTAGAAGTAATATTTCGTTTCTTGGGATAATTGCAATTATTTAAACAGCGAATTTACATTCACAAGCGTTTAAATAATCTCGAAATATATTTTGCAAAAAAAATGTATTCTTTTAAATTTGTTAAATGTGTCCTGAATTGCAGCAAAGAATAACATTTCACGATGTACAGATAAAAAATGGTTTAAACAAATGAAAATTTCCTCAACAAATCAACATTTTTTTCAATTCCTAAATGTCTTCAAGAAAAATATTGCTCTTGACATTTGATAAAACCTCAGCCAACACAGGGGCTCGATGCTAAGGGTAAAGTTTAAGCGCAGTTTAGGAAAAGACGTTCTATTGAGAGGAAATGATTCCAATCTTCCTTGGGTAACGTGAAGGCTAGAAGAGAGGGGTAAAGTTCGAGCGTAGTTTAGGAGAGGACAATTTATTAGAAGACAATGCTCTGAAATATCCCTCTGCCAATACGGAGGCTCGAAGCTGAGGGTAACGTTTAAGTGCAGTTTAGGAGAAGACGCCTTATTGAGAGGCAATGCTTTGAAAAATCTTCCTCGATAAACACGGGGGCCCGAAGGGGGGGGGGGGGGGGGGGGGGGTGGGGAGAGGGGGGGGGGGGGAAGGGGGGGGGGGGAAAGGGACTGGCCAAATGGGGGGGGGGGGGAGGGGGGGAAGGTTTCGGGCGGCCGTGGGGGGGTAAGGGGGCAGGCCTATTATATACCCAATAATTGGAAATAC
>JAAAKG020147127.1:5314-32417 GCA_010014905.2 Druon quercuslanigerum
CTGAAAAAATTAATGCTTACCAAAACTAAAAAAAAATTGACAATTTAGCTACATTTGCAACAAAAAGATGAATCTTCAACCAAAAAAATAAATTTTAATAAAATCAATTTTCAACGAAATAGTTAAAATTTCATCGAAGAAAATGAATTTTCAGCTGAACTGATTCTTCAAAAAAACTATTTTTAAGAAAGTGTTTCAACCCAAAAATATGAATTTTCAACAACAAAAAAAGAAAAAATTTTAAATTAGGAAAATTAGCTTTTTACCAAAAAGATGATTAAAAAAAAAAAGATTTTTAACCAAAATTGGAAAAAGTACATTTTCAGCTGAACAAATTAATACTTAACAAAAAAAAATATTTTTTGACAATTTAGCTACATTTGCAACAAAAAGATGAATCTTTAACCAAAAAAATAAATTTTTATAAAACAGTTCAACTTTTAACCAAGAATTTGAATTTTTAATTAAAAAAGAAAAGTTTTCACCAAACTTGAAAAAGCTAAATTATAAAAAAAATTTATTTCTACGAAACAAATTTAAAACTAAAGAGATGAATTTAAACTTAAATGACGAATTTTTAATAAATTATGATTTTTCAGTCACGAGAGAAAAGTTTATTCAAATTAATTTTAGGTGTTAATTTTTGTTTTTGTCTCCTGGTCTATATCAATATTATTAAATATTGATAAATCTTAAGATGATGAAAAAAAATGGAATTTTATTCAAATTTATTCAAATAAATATATTCAGATTGTTGAACTTTGAAGCAAAAAGGCGAATTTTTTGTAAAATAGTTGAATTTTTTTACTGAAAATATACATTTTCAATAAAAAATTGCATTTTAATCAAATAATAGCCTTTTTAACAAACAAACAAGGAAATTTCAAACTCAGAAGATTAGCTTTCTGTCAGAAAAAGACGAATTTTCACATCAAAAAGAACAGTTTAAACAAACAAAACATGAAAAATATTCAACAAAATAGTTACATTTTCAGTCAAAAAGATGGACCTTTAACCAATCACAATTAATTTCTAAGAATTTAGCAACATTTTTACCAAAATAGTTTAATATTGACAATTAAAAAGGATAAATGTTTAACCAAAGAGATGAATTTTCAATTAAAAATGAAAAATTTTCACCAAACATGAAAAAGTTCAATTATTAAAGAAAAATGTAGTTCTATGAAAAAAAGAAGAAATGACAACCAAAGAGATGAATTTTCCAACTAAAAAGACAAATTTACATCCAATGAAGATTTTTCAGTCAAAAAAGATAAAAATTTTATTCAAATTTTAGAACTTTGAAGCCAATAGGCGATAAAATATGAATTTTAAACAAAAAAACTTAATTTACAATCAAACAATTCTGTTTATCAAAAAAGAAGAAATTCAGAAAAACCGTTGAATTTTCAACCCAAAAAATAATTTTAAACTAAATTGATGAATCGTCAACATAAAAACTGATTGTTTTAACAAAGATTTTAATTTTATATCAAAAACAGTTAAATTCAACTAAAAAAGAAGAATTTTTAACAAAATAGTTCAATCCTCAAAGACTATTAGTTGTCAATCAAGCAGTTGAATTGTTAGTCCAAAGAAAAATAAAATTTCTAGTGAAACAGATTAATTTTTTAACCAAAACATTTTTAAAACCAAAATATGAATTTTCAACAAAAAGTCAATTTTCCCGCCATAATAGTTGAATTTTTAACTTAAAGATACAAACTTCGAACAAAATAGTTAAATTTCCGATCAAAAAGTAAATTTTTTAAACAAATTTATTGAACTTTCAACAAAATAATAAAACAAAACTTGTTTCTAAATATATTTTACAATAACTGAGACGAGCTTATCTAGTTATTGTCGTTCTATTTATAAAACTTTATTTCATATTTACAGCCAGAAAGCACAAAAAAATTGATAAGTCAATCACACTGTACATTTGTCGTAAAAATCGTCAATAAATAACTATAATGTTTATATTTCCTGATAACCTTATTAACTCGCATTAAAAGCGACATTCTCTTCCAATCACTAAATTCCATTATTACAATAAATTTGATGCAATATTTTGAAATTTGGTTCTAAAACATCAATTCATAAATTTTGGATAATTATACAATTTTTTCCACATTATGGATTTAAAAAAATATTTTTTACAGGTTCGCATGTTGATGAAGACACACGCATTTGTGAGAAGCAATACTCCAAGGGTATTAGCATATAAACCTCATACAGAAAATCCGGAACCCTCGTATCCAGGATTTTCCAAGTTTTTGTACTTTATGTTCGCCCCGACTTTAGTCTATCGAGATAACTATCCGAGGTAAATTATTTTAACAAAATTCACAGCCTAAAATGCTCTCAAAACAGGGGAAACAGGATAATTTTTACAGGAAAATAGGGGAATAAATTTTTTTTATTCAAATTAATTTAGAGATATCTCTGTAACTTTAAGTAGTTTTTAGTTTCCAGCATTTTATCTTATAATACTTTTACAATATAATCTTCTATAAACGGAATAAAACAGTATTTCAGATAAAAATTAAAATTTTTTTAATTTATTAATTTATTTTAAACAACAAAATTTCTTAGCTGCTATAAAAGATGGCTTTCAAATCAAATACTTGAATTTTCAACAAAATATTTGAATTTTTATCATAAAAGTATCATTTTCAACCTAAAAAAAAAAAATAAATTCCCAAGAAAAAAAATTTAAACCCAATAAAACGATTTTTCAACAAATAAAGATTTTTCACTGAAGAAAAAAATAAATCTTCATCAGAATTGTTGAACCTTTAAGACAAAAGAAAAATTTTCTCGACAAAAATTGGAATCTCAAACGAATCAATATGACTTCTCAGCAAAAAAATTAATTTTCCATGAAAATGATTTATTGTTTGTTACCCAACAGAAATGAAATTATAAAATATCATGAACAAATGTAAGTGTTACATTTTCAGTTAAAAAATTAATTTTAAAGAAAAAAAGGCTTTTCCATAAAACAGTTGAATTTTCCACTAAAAAACATCAGTTTTAAACCAAAAATGGAAAAGTTACACTTTATTTTTTAAAAATTAATTTTTAAGAAAAAAAACTAATTTTCTACCAGTTAAAATAATCCAAAGACGAAGATTAATGTTCTACCAAAAAAAAAAAAATAATTTTTTAGCAAAAAAGTTAATTTTCTACCAAACAGTTAATTTTCCAAATAAATAGTTTAATTTTTAACTATATAGTTTGATTTTATAGCAAATTTTTGAATATTCAAGACACAAAAAAACGAATTTTATAGAAAAGAAGTTGAATTCTCAAACCGAAAAGAAAAATTCTGAATAAAACCTGTAATACTTGATATCGCAACTAAAAACTATTTCAATTCGGAATAGAAAAATAGTTTAATTCAACCAAAGTAGAGATAAATTTTCATTTAAAAGTAAAATATCATAGCCAAAAATGGAAAAGTTATATTTTAAGTTTTAAAAAAATGATCAAATTTTCCACTATAAAGATGAATTTTCAAAGAAAATTATGAATATTCACAAAAAAATTTATTTTCTAGAAAGTAATTCAAATTTGAACCAGGTACTTAAATTTTCAATAAAAAAAAAAGAATTCTCAACGAAACATGTAACTGATGATATTTTAACCAAAAAAGATTTTAATTTAAATCAAAGACAGTTGAATGCAATAAAAAAGACGAATTTTCACAAAAATAGTTTAACCAAATAATTTAATTTTGAATTTAAAAAGTTAATTTTCAACCAAAAAAGCAAATTAATTCTCAACGAAAGAAGAAATTGGTGATACGAATGTTCACAAAAATAGTTATACCAAATAATTCAAATTTGAATATAAAAAGTTAATTTTCAACCAGAAAAGCAAATGAATTTTCTACGAAATAGTTCAATTTTCAAGAAAGAGATGAATCTTCAAATAAAAAGATAAATTTTTAACAAAGTAGTTCCACATTTAACCAAGGTGTTGAATTTTTGACGAAATAATATGACTTAAACAAAATAATTTAAATTTCAACAAATTAATTACATTGTCAACCAAATCATAGACTTTTTGACCAAAACAAACAATTAAACGAAAAATCGAGAAAAGGGGAAAATTTCTTGGAAACACGAGAATAAGAGATATTCTTTAAATACTGGACAAGAGGGGAATTTTTTAGACCCATTTCATACATAAAAATAAATTCTTTAACCGAAGACGAATTTTCTCTACAAAAATTAAACTTTCAAACAAGAAATATGCCTTTTTCAGCAACGAATTAATTTTACACGAAACTGATCCATTTTTACCTAACAAAAATGAAGTTTTAAATCAAGAAAATTATTTATTAATCAAAAAAGGAAAATTTTCAATTAAAAAAGATCAATCTTAAAAAAACGGAAAAGTTCAATCAAAAATAGAATTTTTTTAACAATGTAGTTTCTTAAAAAAGTGATTAAACTAACTATTTTTAACGAAATAATTAAATACTCAAGCAAAGAAGAATCATTTTTAACCAAAAAGTTGCATTTTCATACAAAACTGAAATTTCAACTAAAACAGATGAATTTTCTAATCAAAAAGATAAATTTTCAAGAAACTAGTTCAAATAATGATTTTTCACAACAAAAAATAAGTTTATAAGAAAAAAATTTAATTTTCCATTCAAAAAGACGAATTTTTTCGACCAAAAAGTATGAATTTTTAAGAAAATATTTGAATTATCTACGAAATAGTTGCATTTTTATCCAAGAAAGATGAAATATTTGATAAAACGGAGGAATTTTGAATAAAAAACTACACATTTTTTTTAAATTGAACATTCACCCAGAAAAAATTTCAGTTCAGTTTTCTACAGCAAAATATACATTTTAAACAAAAAGTATATTTTCTACGAAATAGTTCTATTTTTAACAAAACAGTAGAATTTTTAAACAAAAAGTATGTCCTTCAACAAAATAGTTTAATTTTCCACCAAAAAGTGGCATTTTTATCCAAGGAAGATGAAATTTCTCTTAAAACAGATGAATTTTAAATTATAAATTTTTTTTGAATAGTTGAATTATCATCCAGAAAATATTACAGTTCTCTTTTCAACACAAAAGTATTAAATTTAAAGAAAAATTATATTTTCTACGAAATAGTAAAATTGTTTAATAAATCACCAGAATTTCCAACCAGTTATATAATAATAATAATGATAATGATTCATAATAACAATTAAATAATAATTATAATTTTTAAATCATAAAGTTAAACTTAAAAAAAAAGAGTTCAATTTGCAACCAAACCGTTGCATTTTTATGCAAAGAAAAGATGAAATTTCTTCTAAAACAGATGAATTAAAAAAAAAGATTAAATTTTCATACATTTTATGCTAAACAGTCAAATTTTTATCCAAAAAGTATGACTTTTAAAGAAGATTGTTCAATTTCAACCAAACAGTTGAATTTTTGTCCAAGAAAAAGAAAAATTCTACCAAAAAAGATGATTTTTTAAATAAAGACAAATTTTCAACAAAAAAAGAATGGAGTTTTCAGCCAGAAAGATTTAAATTAACTTTTCAACACAAAAATACGAACTTTAAACAAAAATTACATTTTCTAGGAAATAGTTAAATTTTCAACAAAACTGTTGCATTTTTATCCAAAAAAGATGCAATATTTCTACAAAAAAAGAATAATTCTTTGATCAAAAGGAAAATTTCCAGAAGTTTTCAGCCAAAAAAGATTTCAGTTTATTTATCAGCAACAAAATATGAATTTGATACACAAGGTTGAATTTTTAACCCAAAAATACGAATTTTTAACAAAGAGTTAAATTTGCAACCAAAAATTTATAATTAAAAAGATAATTCTCAGAAGAAACTGTTACATAAATTAAGTACGGTCCCTAACGAATTCAATAAAAACACTTTAAATAAATCAGATTTAAAGTAAAAATACAGTGTATTATTAAAAAAAAAGAGATGCATTTTTAAGATAAAAGTAGTTTTTAATTTAAGTTAATTAATTTTGATCCCAAAAATACGAATTTTAAACGAGGTAGTTGAATTTTTAACAAACTTAATTTTTAAACAAATAGTTGAACTTTCAAGCGAAAGAGACGACTTTTCAAAAGAACAGTTGAATTTTTAACCGCAAGGTCGAATTTTCTAACAAAAAGAACTAAATAATTAAATTTTTTTTAAAAACAATGAATTTTCATTAAAATGAATAAATTTTCGATCATAATAAAAATTGAAATTTCATCAAACAGTTAATTTTTCTAACAAAGAGGTAAAAAAAGTTAATTTTGAACGAAGAATATAATAATTGATATTTTAATTTAAAAAGATTTTTATTTTTAATCAAAAACAGTCGAAGTCAATCAGAAAAGACGACTTTTCATAAAAATAGTTAAATTTACAACCAAAAAGATGACTTTTTAAAAAAGTATTTAATCTTTCCACCAAATACTAAAATTCTTTGCCAAAAAAGATGCATTTTCAAAGAAAAATATGTTAGTTGATATTTCGCCCGAAACAGATTTTAATTTTATAAAAAAGTTGAATTCATCCAAAAAAGACAAATTTTCAATAAAATGAATAAGTTTTTAACAAAGTAGTTAAATTTTTAACCAAGCAATTGAATTTTTAATTAAATAAATATGAATTCTCATAAAGAAAAATATAATTAATTAATTTAATTTACAACTAAACAAATGAATTTTACGTAAAAAAATTATGTTTTAAGAAATTAGTTCAACTATTATCCAACTTGTTGAGTTTAAAAAAAAATTCTTTTAATTAACCTAAAAATATGAATTTTCAACAAAAAAAACGAATTTGGAATAAATATAATATTTGATATTTCAACCTAAAAAAGAGGTGAAAATTCAATCAAACAGTTACATTTTTAACCAAAAATGTTGTATTTTTTAGCAAAAGAGATAAAATTTCATACAGAAATTAGGAATTTTAAACTTATAAAGATTTTTCAGTCAAGAAAGAAAAAAATTTGACCAAATAGTTGATTTTTCAAGAAAAATAGACGCATTTTTGCAAAACAGTTGTATTTTAATCTTATTTTTAAGAAATTAGTTTTAACTTTCAACCAAAAAAGATTTTCTTCGATGAAAGATTAATTTGCAACGAAAAAGTTTATTTTCAAACTAGAAAATTAATTTTTAAGTAGAAAAATTTTTGTCAAAAATGTTCACTTTCAAAAAAGAAAAGATGAATTTTCAATCCAAGTAATATAATTTTTACCCAGAAGAGATAAATTCTTAACCAAAAATATTATAGCAGACTTTTTAATTAAATAGAATAAATTTTCAACCAAGAAAGATTTGATTTTCTTATTGGATTCTATTTAATTCCGTTCACATTAAGGCGAAAAATAATCTGAAATATTGAAAGAAATTCAATTTTCTTCCAATATACTCACAACACTTGCTGATAGCAGATACTTTCTTTCTTTAGGACAAACGAAATCAGATGGGGAGTGGTTGTCTGGAATTATGCAGAAGTTGTTCTAGTAATTTTTTACGTGGCATTCATTTTTGAACGGTTTTTGGTGCCTCTATTCAGACAATCTGGAGTTGATCCTTTGGATCCTCGAACTCTAATTCTGAGCATGTTTGGTACGATGATGCCTGGAATTTTAGTATTCCTCTGTGGATTTTATTGCCTACTTCATTCCTGGATGAACGGCTCTGCTGAACTTCTCCGATTTGCTGACAGAATGTTCTATAAGGTAAGAAAACATTTTATCAGTCGATATCTTCATTTTCAACTTACTTTTATTTAAAGTTAAATTTGTATTTATTTTGAAAAAGTTAGAAAATATTTTATGTTTAATAATTAATATTCCAATTAAAGAGCTCGGATCGACTAGAAGACTTCAAAAAATTCGCATTATTTACATAAAATTACAAAGAAAGTAGCATTAACTTAAAAATTAGAACCATTTTTTAACAATAGTCCAAAATGCTATCGAAACGAGAAAAATAGGGTGATTTTTCACAAAAATATGAGAATAAATTATATCAAGTAAAATTAATATATACACAATATTAAATTAAATATAAAGCGCTTTAAATTCCTAAAATTTCAACCAAGAAACGAATTTTTAACAAAAGAGTTGAGCTGACTTTTAAACCTAAAAGATTAAGTTCTAATCAAACAATTTAGTTTCAAAAAAATCTTAACCATACAGTAGAAATTAAAACCAAATAGTTGAACTTTTAATGAAAAGAGAGGAGTTTTCAACAAAGTAGATGAATTTTTAACCAAATTGTTAAAATTGTTATTCCAAACTGATATTATAAAAATACAGATCACTTTTCAATAAAAAGTCAAATTTCATTAAGAAAAGATTATTTTGTTTACCACGAAAGAGGAATTTTGTATCCAAAAGAATGAGCGTTACATGTAATAGTTGATATTTTGTCAAAAGAGATGAATCTTGACCAAAATAGATTAATTTGTAACCAAGTGATTGAAAAATATTTGAACTTTAAAGAAAATAATTTTTTTTAAATAGTTGGCTTTACAGCCATCGCTGAAAAAAAAATAATTTTCAACGAAAAAAGAGGATTTGTCTGTCATAAAAGGCGAATTTTTAACCAAAAAGTTAAATGTTTCAAAAACAGTTAAATTTTTTAGCAAGAAAGATGACTATAATATAAATTTCAATCAAATGGCCGAATTTAAAATAATAGAGATTAGACCTCAAAAGTTGAATTGTCAAAAAATAGATCGTTTACAAGAAAGAAAGATTAATTTTTAACAATATAATTGAACTTTTAAAAACAAAAAATTTATTTTGAACCAAATACTAGTTGCATTTACAGTCAAGAAGATGGACTTTCAATTAAAAGACGAATTTTCTACAAAATAGTTGAATTTTAAATCAAATGGTTGAATTTTCATGCCAAACAGACGAAGTTTTTATTGAACAGTTGAAATATCAACCTAAAAAATGAGTTTAGTTTTGAAATGAAAAAATGAATTAGTTAGACGTATTTAATGGATTTTAAATTACAAGACTAATTTCCTATACAAAAATTTGAATATTCAAAAAGCAATTGAATTTTTGACCCAAAAAGATGATTTTCAACTAAATGGTTAACGTGTCAAATAATAGAGATTAAATCTTAACCAAAAGTGGTTGAATTTTCAACCAAATAGTTGAATTTTTAGGCCAAAAGGATGAATATTTTCTAAGAAATTTGAATTATCTGCCTAAAAAGTTGAATTTTCAACAAATAGTTCTCCTTTTTAATCTAAATCGATAAATTTTCAACATAAGTGAATTTTTAACCAAAAAAGTTTACTTTTATAACATAGAAGAGGAATTTTTTTTATCCAAAAAGATGAATTTTCAACAAAACAGTTTAATTTTTCGTAAAAAAAAACCATTACTTTTGAAGAGGATAATTAAATTTTCAATCAAATAGTCGAGTTTTGAAATAAAAAAGTTTAAACCTAAAGCACGAAACAGTTGCATTTTTAACTAAATAGTTGAAGATTCAATAAAAAAAATTTTTAAGGCAAAAATACGAACTTTCTACCAAATAATCTTATTTTTAACAAAAAAGAGTTTGAGATTTGGAAAAATTAAATCTCTCAGTACCAATTCACGAAATTAGAAGCTTTTTAACTTTAATTTAAGTAAAACCAACATATTCATATTAGATTTCATATTTATTGCAAAAGGCAAACATTTATTTAAATTATGACGCTTATTTTAAGGAAGCTTTAAGACAACAGAGCAAAAAATTGCAAAATAAAAAAAAATTTAAATGACAATATAAATCTTCGACTGGAATAGTGGAGTTTTTAACCAAACAGATGAATTTTTAAACAATAAGATTAATTTTCAAACAAAAAAATTAGTTTTTTTAAAAAAGATGAATTTCCTACCAAGAAATACCATTTTTAATCAAAATACATAAATTTTAACGAAAAAGTTAAATTTTTAGTCAAACGAGACAAATTTTCAACCGAATTGATGAATTTTGAACATGCAAAATAATCAATTTTCAAACAGAAATGGAATAGTTACATTTTTAATAAAGAAAATTAACTTTCATATTAACTGACGAATTTGTAACTAAAATGATGAATCGCTAACTAGAATAGTTGAATTTTAAACAAAATATGAGTTTTCATCCACAACAAATAATCTTCATCTGAAATAGTTGAAATTAAAAAAAAAAAAACTACAAAAAAGATAATTTGTCAACACTTAAATAATTCAGTTGTAAGTTAGGAACATCAATGTTCAACCAAAAAATATCAACTTTTTAACAAAAATTGAACAATTAAATTCTCAGTCAACAAATTAATGTTCAAAAAAAAAATGTGTAACCTGAATTACGGATTATTTAATTGGAATAGTATTTTCAGTTTAAGGAAAAAAATGATTTTCAACCAAAAAAGAAACAAATTTTCAATAAAATAGCTCATTTTTCAACAAAAAAACAAAAATTTATTTAAAATGATGAATCTTCAATAAAAAAAATTAACCTTAAACAACAGAGTGTATTTTGAACCAAGTAAATTTATTTCTAGCCTAAAAGATATATTATCAAATAAAATGATGAATATTTAACAGGATTACTTGAATTTTTAACCAAAAGAAGAACTTTTAAACAATTAGATTAACTTTAAAAAAACATAATTTTCTACAAAAAAGTTTTTTTTTTTTTGTAAAACAAAATACGTGATTTTTTAACGAAATAAATAATTTTTTAATTAAAAATGATGCATTTGTAACCAAGTTGTTCATTTTTAAACTAGTAAAAAACTGATGAATATTCAACTAACATGATTAATCTTCAAAAGGAATACTTGAGTTTTCAACCAAAAAGAAGAAATTTTAAACAATGAGATTAACTTTTAAAGAAAAGCATAATTTTATACCAAAAAAGTCATTTTTTAAAAACATGATACATCAATTTTTAACGAAATAATTAAAGTTTCAATTAAAAAATACAAATTTAATCCGAATTGTTAAATTTTGAATTAGAAAAGGTCAATTTACAACTCAAGAGTGGAACCGTTGAATTTTCAGTTGGAAAAATTAACTTTTAACCATACTGATGAATCTTCAACTTAAATGATTAATCTTCAAGTGGAATAGTTGAATTTTCAACAAAAAAGTCAGTTGTCCACTAAAACAATTAATCTTCATCTGAAATAGTTGAACTTTAAAAAAATTTACTAAAAAAGATAATTTGTCAACAAACACTTAAATAATTCAGTTGTAAGTTAAGAAAATCATTGTTCAACCAAAAAATATGAATTTTTGAATTAAGAAAAGATCATTTTTCAACAAAAATTGAACAATTACATTTTCAGTCAAAAAACTAATGCTCAACAAAAAAAAAGAAGAATTTTTAACTAAAATTACGGAATATTCAACTGGAATAGTATTTTCAGTTTAAGGAAAAAAAGTATTTTCAACCAAAAAAGAAACAAGTTTTCAATAAAATAGCTCATTTTTCAACAAAAGAAACGAATTTTTTATTTAAAATGATGAATCTTCAATAAAAAAAAATAATTATTAACAACAGAGTTTATTTTTAACCAAATGACTTTATTTCTAGCCTAAAAGATAAATTATCAAATAAAATGATGAATATTTAACTGGAATACTTGAATTTTTAACCAAAAAGAAGAATTTTTAAACAATGAGATTAACTTTTAAAGAAAAGCTTAATTTTCTACCAAAAAGTCATTTTTTAAAACAAAATACGTAAATTTTCAACGAAAGAAATGAATTTTCAATTAAAAAAGACAAATTTACATCCAAATTGTTTATTTTTGAACCAGAAAGGGTCAATATTCATCTTAAAGTGGAACGGTTAAATTTTTAATTGAAATAATTAATTTTTAGCCAAACAGATAAATTTTCAACTAAAATGATGAATTTTAAACTGGAATAGTTGAATTTGCAATCTAGAGTTTTTAAACAATTAGATTACCTTTTAAAGAAAAACATAATTTTCTACAAAAAAGTCGTTATTTTTAAAAACAAAATACGTGAATTTCCAACGAAATAAATAAATTTTCAATTAGAAAAGACAAATTTACATCCAAATTGTTAAATTTTAAACTAGTAAAGGGCGATTTTCAATTTAATGTGGAACCGTGACATTTCCACTGGAAAAAATTTAATTTGAACCAAACTCATGAATCTTCAACTCCAATATTTCAACTTTATACCTACCAAAAAGATGAATTTTTAACCAATAAGTTTAATTTTCTAGAAAAAGACAAATTTTCCACAAATTTCATAAATTTTTAAAATATAGTTTAATTTTTAAATAAAAAATATCAATTTTCAAACAAATAGTTGAATTTTTATCCGATAAATGTGAAGTTTCAACCAAAAATAGTATAGTTGAATTTTCCGTTGAAAACGTAATCCTCAACCAAAAAAAAAACATCGGATTTTTAAAGAATATTTAAATTTTCTGCTGAAATAGTTAAATTTTTAGTTGAAAAATTGATTTTCAACAAAAGAGTTACATTTTTAAAAAGAGATGAATTTTCAATTAAAATAACGAATCTTTCAGCAACAAAATTAATTTTTAGCAAAAGAGCTTAGCTTTTAAACGCAAGTAATTCAATTTTCAAGAAAAAGGATAAATTCCCAACGAAAAATGTAAAAAAAATGTATATTATGATTCAAAAATATTTCATCTTAAAAATGCTACTTTTACTTTTAAAATTTAGATGAAGGAACTTTTAAATTATTACTAATTTTGACTTGAATAGAATTTTTCAATCTCCTTTCTTCTAAATCCCAATTTTAATTATTTAAAAAAATTCCCTGTCCTAAAATAAAAGTTATACTTATTTTCACTCATATTCTCTACAACTGTAGATTTAATTTCTGGTCATTTTCCGTTTTAATGTTCTCAATTATGGTACAATTTTTAAGTTTTATTTTGAATAAAATTGAAATAAAGTAAAACAAATTTCTGAGAAAAAGGTCGATTATTCGCAATTTTCTTTTTTTCAGAAAAGTAAAACAAAAATTGAAAAAGTGTCTCAATCCGAGCCCTGCAATAAATAATTTTTAAATTTATTTTCAGGATTGGTGGAATGCGACATCTTATGGAGGCTATTATCGAACTTGGAACGTAGTCGTGCATGATTGGCTCTACGCGTACATTTACAAAGACATGTACGAAATTATAACTCAAAAGAACAAATTTCTTTCGACACTCACCGTCTTCCTAGTCTCAGCAGGTTTCCACGAATACATCTTAGCCTTCGCCTTTCGATTTTTTTACCCAGTGATGCTAGTGATGTTTGGCGGTTTTGGCATGATGTTCGTTTTCATCACAAGAAAAAACACAAAATCCAATGGCAATATTTTCCTCTGGCTGACTCTCTGTTCCGGTTCCGGTATAATGCTCAGTCTCTACTCCATGGAATTCTACGCCAGAATAAATTGTGCCCCCTACGATGACAAAATTTTCGACCTTTTTCTCCCGAGGAGTTGGTTCTGTCGGAAACTAATTCCTGGCGTTTAATTTTTAAATTTCAACGTTATTCGATGGAATAATTTTCAAACTGTAAATACAAAACTAAAGATTTTTACAAAAAGAAATAAGTTTATTTTGCGTCTTACATATATCTTTTTGTCCTTAAACCTAACGATAAAGATAGAACAATATAATAATTATATACAGGTATTTATATATCTTCTCTATACAAATTAATTTATGATCTATATGTATAAATGTTTATTTGTACCTATTTAAACAAGGCGATTCGAGACTTATGGCAAGATACAAATCCCGACTTAACAATAAGAAAAAGAAAAAGATTAATGTCGATTATAGAAGACATTTATCGAGATAACTTAAAAAAAGTCTTGAGGAAAATCCAAATGTCTTAAACATTATTTACATATGAATATTTCTCGATCTTTCATGATGGGATAAAGAAAAAAAAATGAAATGATTAACACCAACGATCGCTTCTCGAATCGCCCTGTGCTTGACAATTACGTCTTTCGCATGGCAGAATTCAAGGCCAAACAAGGGACCTGGACGATCAACTCAAAACAATTTTTATCTTCGCCGATCGATGTCCCGATGATAAGGCTAAACAATTCAATAAGCGACACGCTCTAACAAGTATCCATCGTCAAAAAATATCAAGATTAAAGAGAAAAATTGGATACCCAAATTGTCAATTATTCATTGGTTTTTAAAAACGTAAACTGTATCTTCATTTTAGACAACTAATATCTCAAAATTGTTTTTTTTCCCCTTAAAAATCACCTAACTGATGAAATGCATGATTGAGTGATAAATTATAATTATAATGACAATAGGATATTGAAATGATTGTCTAGCCGTACGCCATTTACATGAGTATAATTATCTCCACAGAAGATAAATAAGTATAATTATTATTTATCTACATATTAACCCTTTCGTAAAACACTTCATATCTCGAAAAAGAAACGAAAATATTTAATTTAGATCTTCTTCAACATCAATAGTTGAAATTCTCTTTTAATTTTAAAGAAAATAAAAATGTGTTAATATGGAAGAACTGAATTACTAGGAACCAAGGCAGATACAAAAATTATTACGAAGGGGTTAAGTTAATTAACAGGTGCGAATTTCTCATTATTGTAAAATATTATCGAAGGACTACTATTTCATGTTTAAAATCACATACTTCTTTAGTTCAGGTTACTGGGAAAAAGTACTTAATGAAATATTTTATTTTTTGGTTTCAAACAAAAAAAAAAACTGACTGATTGTTTAAAATGATATACTAATATTTTTAGATAATTATTCTTTTTACAAACCTGAACATTTTTTGCAAATTTCGCTGAACAGAGTGCATTATTTTTTTCCTAGGCAATAACAAAAGAATTTTCCTCTTTCAAGTTTCCTCCCACGACACCATTATTTTGTTTATAGAATTTAATTTCATAGGATAATTTTGTTACTTTCATTATCATTCTTTCTAATTGATAACGATTATTTTGTTTATTTTCAATTTAGAGGATCTAAATTTCAGGAATATTCCATTTTTGATTCAAATTGGGATTTTTGTTTCCTAATTATTAGTTAATTTAGTAACGCAATGAATATGTACTTATACATATAAACTATAATTTGTTATATTTAAGTCAGAATTTAAAACATTCGTGATTATACCATTTTAAAATTTCACTTTTGAAGTTACAAAATGTCAATTTGAAAATGTCTAATATTGGAAAAATCTAATGCTAATCATTCAAAATTGTACAACTTTCTATTATCAAATCTACAAACAAAGAAACAATTGAAAATTCAAATCTAAAGTAAAAAGAATAAAAAATTTGAAACTTGAAGCTATAAAGCTTAACAAATTTCAATTTCGAGGCGCTTTTTATTAAAAATCATTGCAGAAATATAAAATTTTTAATTGCTTACAATGAATTTCTGATTAAAAGATCATTTCCTTGTTTAAAAATGAAAATATTTTGAAAATCGTAACAAATTTTAAATGAGAAACGTTGAAAAATATATAATTATCATTTTCTGATTTACAAATTAAAGAAATTTTGTATTACTATTACCGTGAAAAATTCCATATGATTTAAAGACATTTTTTTTTTAAATAAAATTTTAGATACTCTAATTGAAAGTGGTCGGTTTCAGCTTTCATGGGAGAATTGGGAAAATTAAATAAAAATTCATTATCAAAGTGTGCTTACAAAAATGAAAATTTTTAATTATTTTTAGCAGATGAAAAGACATCTTCGAAGAATTATTTTTTAGATGTTCGTCACTAAAGAACGTATAGAATCTTCGAAAATGATATGGACGTGGTATTTGCAAATTTTGAAGTCATTTTTTTACAATACATTGTTTACAAAAAGACGGCTATTATACTTCTGCTTTAAAAAAATAACTCTTTATCCCAAACATCAACAATTTTAACAGTGTTTAGAATAAAATGATATCTCTAGGGTGTCTAGTGATCAGAAAATTTTTAATTCCCGGTTTTTTCCCGATCAAAATTTTCCCGCCGACCAATTTAAAAATGCTTTTTTGAAATTTGTCCCAAACTAACGTATAGGAATGGAAATTTCAATGATATATTTACACAAAATTTAGGTCGGAAAGAAAACGATTATTGATTTACAAGTGCCAAACTTCTCCTCAAGCAAATACTGACGTATTATTGATACCAAAAAATATTAATTATTAACTAATTATATGAGAGGTAACATTTTTTTATCCTAAACGGGTTGAAAGCTCAATTAAGATGATACAATTTTTTCTAGTTTTGAATTTCAATTTAAAAACTTTGATTTTTGATTAAAATTGATACTAAGTACGAGAAAAACAAAAAAAAAGTCCATCAAATAGTATTTTTTCTTTAAAAAGTCGTACATAGAGGCATTTTGAAATAAAAAGTCGGAAAAAATCGAAAAAGTCACACGATTCGAGCTCTGTGCAATATATTTCAAGTTAAAAACAAATTTGTTTGGAAAATTAATATTTTTTTCTGCTCATTTACTTAAAACATATAATCATTTGATTTTTATAATTATTTTACTAAAGATATCGGTTCCAATAGTCGTGAAACTTGGTTATAGTTCTAAAATATAGTTAAAAGTAACATTCAATGATAAACACCATTTATTTTTAGCATTTTATACTAAAAAATGGAAACTTAAATCATTGAAATTAATTAAAAATCAAGAAAATTAACATCACAATTACTGCAAAGTTTATCTTATATAATATTTTAATTGAATTAAAAAAATTAGTAAAATTTGCATCTTTTTGCTAGAACCTCTCAAATAATTTACAAAATGCCTTCCCCCTAGTTTTTTTATACAGAATTTTGATAGCTTTCAACCTCTATAAAACAAAAAATGTGCCTTTTATATCATTAACATTAAAAAACATAAGCAGTAACCGAAATGTACTTAACGTTGTCATCAGATTTTCATCTTGCTCTCTAATTCTCGAACAATACAAAAGAAGATTAAGCGAAAAAAAGTCGATTTTGTAATAGACGATAAAATTTCCCGGTCCCAACTAAAATCCACAGGTGTTTACCGATTGCCCGATCCACTAGACACCCAAGCCGCTTGTCTTTGATCTACTTTCATCCTTTTAAAAAACAATCCCAATCAACTTTTCCACAATCAAAAATATTTCCTTTACGGGGTCATTCTAGTAACTACCCCCGGAAAAAATGCTATTTTTGTGTATTTTGTATGAGATTATTGGTAAATTTAGGATTTGTTAGGCTTAATAAATGTAATAATCATAAATGATTAATTTCCACAAAAATAGACGAACTTTCAACAAGATTTTCTAACAAAATTTTCTAAGAAATATTTTTTAACAGTTGAATTTTCTACAAAAAATTAATAAAACTTGTAACTCAAAAAGAAAAATATTCAACAAAACAATTAATTTTTCCAGCGCAATACACTAATTTTGTATAAAATAGTTAAATTTTCAGTTAAATAATTAATTCTCAACCCGAATATTGACAACAAAAAATTATCAGGTTTTAAAAATGTAAATAAAATTGTTATTAAAGTAGAAAATAAATCGGGAATTAATGAGAAGTGAGTTTTCTACGAAGAAAGATTTTTCGATTAATAGAGAAAAAAATTGCAAACAAATTGTTAAATTTTAAAGCCAAAAAGACGAATCGTTTACAAAATAGTTGAATTTTCAACCAGAAAATGTGAATTTTTAACCAAAAAGTTCATTTTCATCAAAATAGTTGAATTTTATATCAAAATAATAAAACTTGTATTTCAAAAAGAAGAATCTTTAACAAAACAGTTGAACTTTCAGTTACAAAAATATTAGGTTTCAGAAATGTAAAATAAATTGCTGTTAAGTTGAAAAAAAATCGAGAATAAATGAGAAACCTTGAAATATCTTCGATTGTAGCTTCGTAATTTTCACCCTAATTTTTCACCGTAAATTTTAAACATAATAACAAAAGTATAAATGAAATAAAAACTACCAAAAAACGTTTCAGCCACTTTTTTACAGGACCATGAGAACAAAATTCGAGGGCTTTTCCAGGGGTTTTCCAGCTAAAAAAGAATGCAAGGACTTTTCCAGAATTTCAAGAATTTCCAGGACGCTGGACACCATGATTTAATAATCTCATAAAAAAATCACAAAAATAGCGTTCTGCTCTAGGGATAGTTACTAGAAGAAAAACAAAACCCTAAAATTAAAATTCCTGCATCATCAAATATCTACAACTTCTGGCTAGGCCAAAGCCAAACTGAAACTTGAAAGAGGTGTATCGAAAAACAATAAAACGGAAGCAATTGAGTCGCTAAATTTAAGTAATCTTCATTTACCCATTCCGACGAGCGCCTCATCCATGAGCTCATCGTCAGTGATGCAGGGCGATGCTGAATGAGGCGAGGGTGGAATAACGCGTGGCGAGGGCGCCGGACTTTTTACAATATGAACGCTCACCGACGGACTCGCGGGAAAACTTGGCACTGATGACGATGTCAGTGCGGTCGCGGCTGTTAAAACCGGGACTGCCGAAGGATTCACAGCTGCAGCTAGCAAAGGTTGTTGAGGCGGTGGAGGTGGTGGTGGCGGCGGTGGCGGAGGTGGAGGAGGCGGCGGAGGCGGTGGTGTATTTCGCCTCATGTGGGCCCTCTCCGACACCAACGATATCGAGCTCTTGTGTGGATGATCCTTGGGCGTGGAAAAATCTAGCAAGGTCGCCGCCACCTGCGCTTCTTTCGTGGAACTCGTCGTTGTTGAACTACTCCCGATTGCCGAAATTGTCGTTCCCGGATCGCTCAAGGCTAGATTTGTCATCTGGAACGGCTGCTGGGACTCCTTGTCATCGCTGCTGCATTTCGTATACTTGTTCATCGACGCATCCATGGGCTTTGTGCTCAAGTTCAAACTTTCCGAACTGCTGCTGCTGCTGCTACCACCAACATTAACGCCATCACACACGTTCATTCCCGAAGCCGAAACTACTCCATACCCTTGTTTTCCCGGTGCCGTCGAATGCGAATCACTAATTTTTGGAAGCACAACCATCACTGAATCGTCTTTAATGCTGTCGGGAAGGGCCGAGCTGTTCAGAAAGGGCCGACTGATTAAGTCTTTCGATTGATTATCGTCCGACTGCATCGAGAGATTTGTGGGCACATCTGTGTCATGAGAATCTTGCTGCGATAGTAGAATCGAACTGGAACTGGTACCAAAATTTACCGGTGTATTCATGGACTCCTCAGATTTGGCGTTGGACGTGTTTGCAATAGGATTAGAACCTAGTTGTGAGGACCTGCTCATCTGATCTGAGGTTTTACTGTCCATAACAGATTTCGAGATGGACTCCGAGATTTGCGACAGTTTCTCGGTGGCGGACGATCTTTTGTCAGCCGAATCGGCATTCGTTCGGGCCGAGAGTTTCGGTATTTGAAAGTTCGTATCCAGCTGCTTCATCAGACCCTCGACGGCCAGAAGTTGGGGCGGAATACCCGGAAGATTTTGAAGACTCGACATGGAGGCGTGAGCAAGGAGTTTAAAGGCTCGCTCAGACTCGCATTCCTCGCGAAGAGACGCAGGACTCGATTTTCTAATGTCCGTTCCCTTGGAGCTGAATAGACTTTTCTCACTGGACTTGGGAAATCGGGATTTGTCCCGCGAACGACTGAGATCAGTCGCCCCCGAACTAGACGTCTTTGGCGAGCCAGTGCTGGAAGACGACGACGAGGAAGACTTCATCGAGGGGCCTTTGTTCATGGAGCCACTGGAACTTAGATTCGAGCCGGAGCTGGATTTCATGACACCAGGAAATTTCTGACTGCCGGACATCATCTTGTTACTGCTGCCCGAACCACAAGTCATGCCGGAAGAAATATGCACTTTTGGAGAAGTCTGCGTTGACGGTTTCTTGGAGGCTGGTCCAGAACTTACTCCTGGCTTCAAGCCTGTATGCGTTTTAGGCGATCCATTGCCAGAACTGCCAGATGACGACGAACTGGACATCTTTGAATCTTTCGTTCGGGTTTTATTGATCGTAATCTTCATCCCGTCCGAGCTGTGCTTCACCATATACTCTCCCGGATTCTTCGAATCCATAGGATTCTTATTCGTACTTTTTCCTTCAACCACTTTATTCGAGGAGGTCATTCCCCTCTCCTTTTGTCCAGAGGACCCACTAGAAGACCCTGTAGCTGAGACTTTGGAGCTACCATTGCCACCATCATCGGTACAATGCTGGGCATTTTTCAACTTATCAATCACCGCACTCAGCGAACCTTTGCGATTTCTCGCTTGCTGTTGAGCAGTTGCCGATTTATTCAGCTCAGATGGTGGCGTCGTACTTCCACAGCTAGAACCGCCGCCACTCTGTGTAGACTGCTGTCCAGAATCACTCGAAAGTGACTCCAGTTGTTTTGGTTTACCGCACGATGATTTAGATTTCGGACTTTGATGTCCAGAAGAAGAACTGCTGAAGGCTAACGAAGCTTTTCTGTCTTTATCACGAGACGAGTCTTTACTTGACGAGGAAGATGAGGATGATTTACACTTTGATGGATTGCTCCCATCACCCTTTCCTGATGGTGAACTCGCCGCCGATTTTAAAGCCGACATACTTGGTTTACCCGCACTTCCCGAACTTCCATGCTTCGGCGAAGACGTTCCGTGCTTTGGACTCACACTCGCTGGCATCACCGACATATGCTTCGGACTGCTATAAACTGGCGAATGTTTCGGACTTTGTGCCGGTTTACTCGATGACGATTGCTTCAATGTTGGACTGGATTTACCGACGAGGGCCAGAGGGCTCGTGTGCGTTGGCGAGGGACTAAATTTTCGTAAAGTCGTGGCTGGAGATGATGGTCGTGAAGAACTGAGTGAACCGGGCGGTGATTCTGTTGGTTTGATGCTTACCGAGACGGGCTTCGAGAGAGCGTCCTGCTGCGGCTGTTGTTGCTGCTGCTGTTGTTGCTGTTTCGGTGGGTACTTATCAGGTGGACCCATCGGACTCTCCTCTCGTTTTCTCTTCTTCTTCTTCTCCAGCTTACTTTTCCCATCGTCGGTACCCGACCGGTTTTTTGAACTCTTACGTTCCCTCCGCTCGTCCATCGCAACTTTCGATGTTGGACCTGCAATCGGTGTTATTGTAATTGAACTCGGAAGACTCGCCTGTGGTGACGAGGTTATCGGTATAATTTCAATACCAGGTCGACGCTCAAGTCCCATTCCCGTAAGCACGGAACTGTAATTGGTTGACTGTCCCATTCCACTACTAGAAATTGGCGTGATGCTCACAGATGGCGGCACTAAACTTTTACTCTCCTCGAAGGAGCTCGTCGGACTCTTTTTCTCCTCGCGCTTCTTAGACTTTCGTTCCTTCTTCAAGAGCTCGTCCACATTCTGCACTTCGTGCACCTCCATCACCTCGTTCTCGGTTTCCATATCGTAATCCGAACTCTTGTCGGTGCCCAGAATGTCCGAGGAAGAATCAATATTCGAAATTTCCATACCACTTCCCAAGCTAACAGCAGTTGGTGTTGGGGTTCTTGTCTCATTCGTGTTATCTCGACTACTCGTTGGTGTACCAAGTGGCGTGGAATCGGAACTCGAACTCTCCAGCATTATATCCCCGGAATCGTCGGCTTTCCTTTTCGGACTTCGCCACGAACCATCAGCCGTTTTTCTCTTGCGCGATTTCTTCGATCTTTCACTGGTTAAATTCGAAGCACTCGATGACATCTTGGCTTGACCTAGAAGCGCTCCCAACTGTAAAGGATTCAACATAGCAGTAGTGTTTGTATCGGATTGGCCGGAAAAAGACGGAAAACCGATACTACTCTCCGTTCCGGCATCTAAAAAAGACTGCTGCTGCTGTTGTTGTTGTTGTTGTTGTTGCTGTTGTTGATTTTGAAGTGACTGCTGCTGTTGCTGTTGTGACATTTGCTGCTGTCTTCCAATTGCTGCTCCCGAACCGTTGATTGTCCCGGGTTCTTGTTTAATTTGCACATCGTCGCTGCCAAAGTCGGGTATTCCTGGCCCGTTGTGGCCATTCTGATCGCGACCTGACCCGAGATTCATATTGTAATTCCCGTTCCCGCCGCCACTTAAACTGTTCCCTATCGAACTTCGCCCCTCCCAAATTTTAATGAGAGTTCTCATTGTCAACGGAATGCTGAGACATCTTTGCAAGACGGTCGCAGCCACGTCCTGGGTTTGCTCGGTGTTTGCAATGCTAACACCGAAAAGTTTACACTTCAGGGCGGAAATGTCGGACAGATCAAATAAGGCGGTAGCCATTGTTTCTTCGAATGGATGCTCTAAACTCACGGATATTGATTGCCATGATAGGGCGCTCACTTCAAAGATGGTTGTGTGTTCAGGATCCTGACGTGCCATAGATCTTACGCAGCTCGAAATAAGAGTGTTGAAGAGGGCCTGCTGTCGAAGAAACACCAGGATTTGTGGCACGTGAGCTGGATGAGTGAAGGGGATGCTGCCTACTAAGACTCCTTCCATATCTTTGTTCTCGGTCATGAAATAACAGTGGTGTTGATCCGGCAACGACTGAAATTGAATGAATTGCAAAATAAACATTTGAATATTGCAACAGGGTGGCTGCAATACTTTATTTTCAACATTTCCCGAATTTTCCGTGATTTTGCATGTCTAATCCCCCCCCCCCCTGACCAGAAGTGACGGATCCTTTTTTCGAGGTGAGGGCAAGGAACTTATAATATTAAATAGCACAATTTGTGCATAGTATAATAATATTATACTATGTAAAAAATTGACATAGATCACAAATAATAATGAATAGTTAATAAAAAATAATAAAAAATACAGGTATAAAATTCATATTGCCAAAGATTTCAACGATTTTCCAAAGATTTCACAAATATTAATGAGTATTTCAAAAATACTTCCAAGATTTCGTACATATTTTCCAAGATTTCCATGATTTTCCAAAGATTTCACCAATATTACCAAATATTTCCGAAGTTTTATATGATTTCCCCAACTTTAAAAAATGTCACAAATATTTCAGATAGATTTAAAAGTTTTGACAAAGAATTCAATAACTTCACAAATATTATCAAAAATATTAATAATATTCCAAATATTTGACAAAGATTTCAGATGGATTTCCAAGAGTGAAAAAAGACTTCAATGATTTCCCAAAGATTTTGGATAGACTAAAGAGATTTCACAAAGATTTTAATATTTTGATAATATTTCAAATAGGTATCACAAATATTACCAAATATTTCAAAAAGATTTGAATAATTTTACAAATATTAACAAATATTTCCAAAGATTTCACAAACATTTAAATCATTTCCCAAAGATTAAAAAAATCCCACAAATAATTCGGAATTGAATTAATTTCAAGTCAGCCTGGTTCTACACATGAAGTTTTTATTGAAAATTAGGCGATACGTATTTTTGCGATTTTTTGCCAATTTTTTGTTGAATTTATACTATCATGAGGAGAATACCTTGTAACTTTTATGGGGGCTAAATAACTTTTGTGGCCAGAATTTTTTTTCATAAAATCGAATTCTCACATTTTTCTCGCAAAAAACAATTGATAGGACAAAATGTTAAAAACATATTCTGCACAGTTAAAAGTGTTCAACAAAAAGTTCTTTTACTAATTTATGATATCTTGCACCATTTCCGAGAAAAATATAAAAATTCAATTTTCATAAGCAAAAAAATTCTCTTGATCTCAAGAAGATGTGGGCTAACCCCACATAAAACTTATAAAATATCTTATTTATATACACAAAAATTTGTAAAAAAATATTTCGAATAGTAGAAAAGATAAGATATTCCCTCTTTTCCAGAAATTGCCCATATGTTTCTAGTCCTTTAAACTTTTTTTCAAATTTTGTATGTAAATGAACGATTGAAATTCTAAAATTTCTTTATAAATTTTTTTCAATCATTTGCTAATAGTTGCATGTATCTATCAAAAAATGATAGAAAAACTCTATCAGAATCTGGAAAGAAATCTGAAACATCTCAATTAGGTCAAAAGTTATACAAGTTTAAAGAAAAAATTTGGGTTTTTTTTTAAACAAAGCCAAAAATTCAAATAGACATAACTCTGTAAAAAAAATTTATCACAAATCGCAAAAATACGTATCGCCTAATTTCCTCTAAAAAAACATTATATTTCACAAAAAAATCTTAAATATTTCGCGAAAATTTCAAATGAATTTCCGAGAGTGCACAAAGATTTCAATTATTTCCCAAAGATTAAAAATATTTCGCAGACTTTGACTAGATTTAAAGGATTTCAAAAGTTTCAAAAATATTATCAGATATTTCAAAAATATCTGAAATATTTCGCAAAGATTTCAGAAATATTTTCTAAAGATTTTAATGATTTCCCAAAAATTTCAATGATTCCCCAAATATTTTAAAGATTTCAATAATTTCATAAATATTATCGAATATTCTTAAAATATTCCAAACATTTAGCCAAGATTCCACAAAAGATTTCAATGATACCCCCAAGATTTCACAAACATTTTAAATAATTCGCGAAGGTTCTAGATGGATTACCAAGAGTATGATAACCCAAAGATTTAAAAGATTTCTTACAAATTTCAATAATTTCACAAATATTGTTAGATATTTAAAAAATATCTGAAATATTTCGCAAAGATTTCCAAAGATTTTAATTTTCAAGGATTGTACAAAGGTTTAACTGATTTCCAAAAGATTTCATAACGATTTTAAAGATTTCCGATATATTTGAAAGATTTCACAAAGCCTTCAATGATTTCGATAAGTTCACAAATATTACTAAATATTTTGCAAAAATTACCCAATATATCAGAAAAAATTCACAAGGATTTCAAATATTTTCTAGATTTCAAAGAATTCACAAATATCTCGCAGATATCTGATAGATTAAAAATATTTCACAAAGACTTCCATGTTTTCTATAATTTCACAAATATTTCCAATGATATCAGAAAGATTTGACAAAGATTTCAATGAATTTCTAAGGATTTCAATGATTTCAGACATACTTAAAAGATTTCAAAAAGACTTAAATGATTTCAATAATTTCACAAATATTACCAAATACTTTGCAAAAATTTCCGAAAATATCAGAAAAATTTCAAAAACATTTCAAATATTTTCTACAGATTTCACAGATTTCACAAATATCTCGGAGATTTCTGATAGATTAAAAATATTTCACAAACTTCCATGTTTTCCATAATTTCACAAATATTGCCAAATATTTTGCAGATTTCCGAAAATATCACACAGCTTTAAATGATTTTCTAATAATTTAAAAAATTTTGAATATATTTCGCAGACTTCGAAATCTTAAAAATCATCGAATTTTTTTATTTAAAATCTTTTCAAATTTTAAATTATTTGATTATTATTATCACTAAATTATAATATGGTAGTAAAAAGTTAAGAACATAATTATTTTTTAATATTAAAAAAAATTTACAAGTAAAATGTTCTCTTTTATCAACAATGTTTAGAAATATTCAGAAATCAAATTATCAAATAAAGCTACTTACTTGAAAATTTCGATTGACTAAATTTATTATTTAAAAAATTCTTAATCTTTATTAATAGATAAATTGCATAGAACCTCATTTTTCAAAGGGATTACCAGAGATTTTTTTTGATAATAACTTTCATCCAAAATAGAGGACTTTCAGGATAATTGCATGCAAATTAGGAGACATTTCGGGACAATTCTTCAAACAGGGCCAACAAAAAAGAGGGAAAACGGGGTAAAAAATGAGAATTACATTAATACTTACGACATATAAACCACGATTGTTTTGACAATCCAACTGTCCATTACTCGTATGCTGAACAATCATGCTTAAAAGAGGATGAGGGGCCGAAACGTCTGCGCATTCAAGTTCGGTAACTTTCTGAATTTTCTGCAGTAACTCCAAACACATTGGCATTTTTTTAGCCAATTTAAGAACAAAGCAAGCTGGCAGTATTGATGAATTCGTACTGGTTAGAGCAGCATACGATGGTGTGCTAAAAACACACAAATAATGCATAAATTTCATTTATTATTATTTATTAATATAAATTCGGTTTTTTGTTGTTAAAAATTAATTTTTGTAACTGAAATTCTCACTTTCGGCTCCAAAATTCCAGAATTTAGTATAAAATGCAACCGTGTTGTTTCAAAATAAACTGTTTTGCAAAAAAATTAGTTTGTTCTTTTAAATTAATTCTCCCCAATAAAAATTAAACTTCTCTCTTCTTAAAAATTGTGTTTTTTGTTGTTTAATAGTTCAACTATTCAGTTAAAAATATTTATAAAAGAAATAAATATAAACTAACAGTTAATCAAGTCAATTTTGGACTAACATCATATCCATTATTTAAACTGTAACTAGTTGATAATTGTTGTATTTTGTTTAAAAATCGTATTTTCTAGAGTAGATTAATTTTCTTGGTTAAAATTAATCTGCTTCGGTTGAAAATTATCTCTTTTTTTTTAAATTGAACCCCTTCGTAGAAAACTTGTATTTTTGGCTCGAAATTTGTCCTTTTGGCTTGAAAATTAAAAAATTGGATTAAAATGTTTTTTATTTCTTGACTAATAAAACTATTCAATTATATATTTATCTGTTTTACTGAAAATTTATCTTTACGCTTAATAATTTAACAACTTGATTGAGATTTCGTTTCTTAACTGAATTTTTTTAAAGTTGAAAGTTCAACTATTTTTTTGAAATCTCGTATTCCCGGCTAGAAAATTAAACAATTTCGTATAAATTTAACTATTTTCTTAAAAATTGATCTCTTTTGTTAAAAATTCATCTTTTTGGGTAGAAAATAATTTTTTTTATCAAAAATTCAACTAATTTTGAAAATGTAACTGATTTGTTTTAAGCTCATGTTTTTAAAAATTTAACTATTTTGCCACAAATTCTTTTTTTTCTATTGAAAACTCAACAATTTGGTTAAGAATTTTTTTCTTTCTTGACTGAAAAATCATTTTGTTGAGAATTCATCTTTCGAGGTTGCAAATTCTATAAATTGGTTTAAAATTTAATTATTTCGTTGAAAA
>JAAAKG020147129.1:0-10525 GCA_010014905.2 Druon quercuslanigerum
TATATATGTTAGAAATTCATCCATTTGGTTAAAAATTAAACTAACTTTTGAAAAATTTAATTATTTTGTTAAAAATTGAACTATTAGGTTGTGAATTAAACTATTTTGTTTATAATTTAACTATTTTAATTGAAATTTGTTTTTTTGGATAGAAAATATTATTCTTTTGGATTTAAAAATCAGCTTATTTTTGTTGAAATTTCAACTGACTTCTGAAGAATGCAATCAGTTAGTTTAAAATGCAATTGTGTCTGTAGGAAGTTTAAACTTTTTTATTTAAAAATTTAACTATTTGGTTGAAAATTGATGTTTTTCGTTTGAAAATTCAATAATTAGGTTCAAATTTTTAATAGTTTGTTTAAAATATAACTATGTTGTCGAAAACTCATCTTCTTTATAGAAAATTCAACTGTTTTGTTCAAAATTAATTATTTCGGATTGAAAAGTCATTTTTATGTCAGAAAAGTCATCATATTCGGTTGAAATAAATAAATAACTTCATCTTTTTTTAATTAAAATTTAAAAATGTACTTTTACATAACATTTATAAGATATTATGTGTTAAAAATATCAAGGAAACTACAAAATTTGTCAAATAAAATAAAGAAAGTCAGGGTATTTTGAAAATGAAGTTCCTTGACAACTACTAATATACTACTTCTATATGTGAAATATCCAACTCTACAGCTGTATTTTTATTAGAAGTGCTCGCATTAGCACCTGAAAATTTTTGTCAGAAAAGTGGAAAACTGCAGAAAATTAAACCTCCTGAGCAGAGCCGGTTATCGACATCCTTTCTGGACATCAAATATCCCCTTAGTAAGTGTTTAAAAACATAAAAAATACGCAAAAGCAAGAATCCTGAATGGCCACCAATCCGAGCAGACCCCGTGCGTCCGTGCTTAACACCCAGGTACTGCCATCATTCTTAATGTTAATGCTCTTTTTCCTTTTTTACTTTTTATTATTAATTTCAAATTAAAAAGTAAGAATTTGAAACATTTTACAGCAAGTTAATATTTTATTCAAAATTGTTGCTGAGTTAACCTTCCTGTTCACTTTGCTGACCGCAACTGCGTTATCTGGTTGAGTTACTATTCAGCATTTGTAGTAGATCGAAAATGCTTGTGCATACCAAAAGTACCATTATCAGCGGCTATTTGTGATGCTTGCTCAGTCGTGCATAGGGTTCAATTATTATAATGGCATCTACATTAGCCTTTTGTACCGAGTAATTACATTATAGTTTCCACACGATTCGGCTCAGTCTATGCCAAGCAAAAAAAAATTGCCCAGGCTATCAGGAGGGCCATGCAGGTAAAATCAACGTTGTTAAAGCTCGCAGTGTCGAATATTCGTATTGGTTAGGCTGAAATTTAAGTTTTTTAAATTCAAGACTTTACGTCATTAGAAAATTAAAAAATTAGTTTAAAAAATTTAAGGCCCTCATATGGAACAGTTGAGAAATACAGTGTGTATACTCAAATCCTGAAAAAAATTCCTTGACAATTACAGGCCTTTTCCAGTTATCTAAAAATTTTGTTAGGCATAATTTTTTATGGAGACATAAAAATATTTCAAAGTTTCTACGAATTCAATTGAAAATTTTTTTTAGAGCTTTAACGAATTATATTACAAGATATTCTTAAATATATTACAACCATGAATTTAATAAATAATTAGATAATACTAAAACATAATTATTTATTTCCTGAATTTGTCTTTAAAGTTGACGAATTTGAAGATTATTTAAAACAAATTTTTATTTTATTTTCTTATGCTTAAAAACGCATGAATTCTTAATCAACCAGCTAAATTTTGATCAAAAAATTTCATTTTTCAACCAAAAATGGAATACTTGCATTTATAGTGTAAAAAATTAATTTTACACCAAAGAGAAAAAATTGTCAATTTTCAAATAAAATAATGAATATTTAAATAGAACACCTAAATTTTCAAACTAAAGTATAACATTTCAAAATAGAAGATGAATTTTCTGTTAAAGAATATACAAATGTTCTACAATATACATGAATTTTAAAAATAGAGTTTAATTTTCAACTAAAAACGATTATATTTTCAACCAAATGGTTTTTTTATAACTAAATAGAATAATATTCAATAAAACTGATAAATTATAACTAAAAGGATAAATCTTCTACTGAAATATTTAAATTGCAAAACATAATGATAACTTTTTAAATAAAATCATGAATCTTTAACAGGAATAGTTAATTTACAACTAAAAAGATAAATTTTGAACCAAAAACAAAACATTGAGATTTTCGTTAAAAAAATTAGTTTTCTGCAAAAAAAATGCAACTTAAATAATTGCTTTTTAAATAAAATGTTAAATCGTTAACAGAAAAAGTTAAGTTCGAAGAAAAAATATGAATTTTTAACCAAAAAGAATAACTTAATAAAAGAAAGAGAATTTTTTAACGAAACAGTTGTTTTTAATCAAACAAAATGGTTTAACTTTTAATCAAGAAGTTTTATTTTTAACAAAAGGAGATAAGGTATTTTTAAAAAATACATGGATTTTCAAATTATGAATCTTGAAC
Organism: Druon quercuslanigerum; assembly: GCA_010014905.2. Classification (NCBI taxonomy): domain Eukaryota; kingdom Metazoa; phylum Arthropoda; class Insecta; order Hymenoptera; family Cynipidae; genus Druon; species Druon quercuslanigerum. Next base: position 2,565 of record JAAAKG020147129.1, read on the forward strand.
TCGATTTTATGGACTTAAAAAAAACTAATATTTAGGAAAAGAGTTTAACTTTCAACTAAGAATTTTTATTTTTATCAAAAAAAAAGATACAATTAAAAAAAAAATACATGAATTTTCAACGAAATAGGTGCATATTTAATTACAAAATACAATTTTTCAACAAAATGGTTGAATAGTTAAATTTCCAATAAAAAAAATTAAATTTCAACCAAAAAGATGAATGATAAAGTAAAAATATGGAAGAATCGTTTGGCATAGTTACATTTTCAATTTTAAAAAAATTTTAACAAAAAAAAAACAATTTATAAACAAATATTTACGTTTTTAAACGAAGTCATGAATTTCAAACTAAAATGAGGATTAATTTCTAACCAAAATAGAAATAAATGATCTACCAAAAATATAATTTTTTTAAATAAAATGATGCAATATTCAATTGCAATAGGTTCATTTTTAGTTTTAAAAATATTAACCGAAAAAGAATTTAATTTTTAAAAAAGTAGTTTTTTAAATGGAATAGTTAATTTGTCAGTAAAATTTTCATTTAAAGTTACGAATCTTCAAACAAAAAACTTTATTTAAAAAAAAGAGTTAAACTTTCAACCAAATATGAAACAGTGAGATTCTCGGTTAAAAAATTAGTTTTCTTAAAAATAAATGCAACTTAAATAATTAATTTTCAAATCAAATGTTAAATATTTAACAGGAAAAGTTGAATTTATGAAAAGATATGAATTGTTAACCAAAAAGTACAACTTAACAAAAAAAAGACAATTTTTCAACGAAACAGTTGTTTTAAACCAAACATAATAGTTTAACTTTCAACCAAGAAGTTTTATTTTTAACAAAAGAAGATAATGTATTTAAAAAAAAATGCATGAATTTTCAAATTATGAATCTTAAACTGGATTTTATGGATTTAAAAAAAAATAAATATTTAATAAATAAATTTAACCTTAAACGAAAATAATTGTTTTTTTAACATAAGAAAATACAATATTAAAAAAACATACCTGCATTTTCAAATTATAAATCTTGAACTAGACTTGATGGATTTTAAACCAATAATTAATATTTAAAAGAAGAGATTAACATTCAACTAAGAATTTTTATTTTTAGCAAAAAAAAGATACAATTAAAAAAAACATGATTTTTCAACGAAATAGTTGCATATTCAATAACAAAATACAAATTTTTAACCAAATAATTAAATAGTTAAATTTATCATTAAAAAAATTAAATTTTAACCAAAAAGATGAATGGTAAAGTAAAAATGTGAAAGAATCGTTTGAAATAGTTACATTTTTAGTTTGAAAAAATGTTAACAAGAAAAAAAATTTTTTTAACAAATATTTACGTTGTTAAACGAAGTGATGAATTTTAAACTAAAATGAAGATTAATTTTTAACCAAAATAGAAATAAATGTTTTACCAAAATATACATTTTTTAAATAAAATGATGCAATATTTCATCGGAATAGTTAAATTTTTAGTAAAAAAAAAATCAACCAAAAAAGAATATAATTTTTAACAAAGTACTTTTCAAAACGAAATGTTCAATTGTCAGTAAACTTTTCATTTAAAGTTAAGAATCTTTAAAAAAAAAATTAAAAAAAAAAGAGTTAAACTTTCAACCAAGTAACGAAGTTTTCGTTCCTAAAAAACAAAATTTAGAGCAAAAAATGGAGTAGTTATATTTCCACCTAAAAGGATTTCAATTTTTAATCAAAAACAGATTTTTTAGTCAAAAGAGAGTTAAATTTTAGAGGGAAAAAACGAATTTTCAGTCAGGAAGATTAATTTTTTTACAAAAAGAACGAATTCTCAATTAAATGCATGAATTTTCAACTAAAAGCGATCCATCTTTAAACAAAAGTAGAACCGTAAAATATTTGCTTAAAAAAATTAGTTGCAAACAAAAAAATTAAATTTCAACAAAATAATTAAATACCGTAAAATAAAGCCTGTTTTGCAAATAAAGAATGATCATTATACAATTTTAGAATGCAATTTAAAAAAAAAAATAAAGCAGTCTCTTGTGATAATTGCCTGACTTAAAAAAAATTCCCTGAAATTTCCAGATTTTCCAAATTTTCCAGGTATGGTGGAAATCCTGAATTAAAAATTTTAGATTAGAAGCCCTACAATTAGTGAATTGTAAAAATTCAAGACTTTGATCAAATTTCTGGTCGTAAACGAATCGCAAAGTTTCAATGAACATTGAAATTTATTTTTATTTATTATTGTTATTTACAGAAAAACAATGATTCTTGAGCTATAGAATCACACTAAACTAAATAATTAGTTATAATATAATATATTAATTAAGTACCATTAAAATACATTTAATTACAATGAAAAAAATTCCCGGTTTTTTCCTGATTCGAAAAAATTATTCACTGCCAATGAAACTTAAAAATTCGAGCTCTACATCTAAAAATGTTCTCATTGAAAATAATAAAAACTGAGCTGCAAATTATTTTGATCAATTATAAGCTAGAAAGATTAAAAATAGACTGATATATTTTTTTTATTAAATGAACACTTCCTAAATTACAAGTTAAGTAATTTTTATGTTCATTTTGAATAGTTTTAAAATCCCTGAAAAAGCTTCAAAATTCGATATGAAAATTTAAAAAAATGAACATGTTGTTTTACGTTTATGCAAATTTTAAATTAATTTTGATATTTTTGAGAACTTCCAAGCCTCTTGTAAAATGATTTTTTATCGATAATTTATATGACAATTTTTTCTAAAATGTAAAAAATCTTGGAGGATTAAAAAAATGTCCTTAAAATCTTCCAGATTCATGATTGAAAATTTTGGAAATTTTCTCAAACCTTTTTAAATATTTTCTTAAAATTCATTTTTCAAAATAAAGAAGCCATTTTCAATTTTCCTGAAAATCTTAGAAAAAGGTTTTTTTATTTCTTTGACGCCCTTCACAATTCTTAAAAAGATTCTAAATTTTTTGTTCGAAACTTGCAAAAATCTCTATTTTGTTTTAAATTAAGCCCTGGGCTATATTTGCACCATAATTTAATCTACTCGATTTTTTTCTAGGAATAATGGGTGCTCAATGTTCATTTATACATTATCTAAAATTATACATTCATACATTTCACAAGTTTTACTTAAAAATTAAAATTTTTTTAATTTTATAGAATAATTGAAATTTTAGCGCTCAAAGTTAACTTTTTTTGTTTAAGTTGTAATATTTGAGTTATGCTCACTGATTTTAAATCAATAGTCATATATTACTAGATATTCAGGAAATTGCTTTTTTTCCTAATTAAAAAATTTCAGATGTAGAAATTGTAGACTAAAACAATATTCGAAATTAAATAAAAGCCTTTAATTGTGAATATATTATTTTGAAGAAATAATAAAATTGAAAATAGGTAGGGGGAAGGAGACGAAGAAGAGTCTAGAGAGAAAACAGATGGGTTTCCAATCGGCAAAGGGGGAAAAAGTGAGGAGAAAATAAAAAGGGAAGGGAAGAGAGAAACGTGAAAATAGCCTTCTCGAATGTGTCAGGTTTGAAGAAAAAGAATAAAGGATTTTGGAGGGAGTTAGAAAAGTGGGATGTGATTATGATAGGTGAAACCTGGACAGATGAGAAGGACTGAAAGGGGGGAAAAGGATGTTGCCGAAAGGTTATGTGAGGACAATGCCTGAGTCTAGAAAATAACACGTTAAAGGGAAAGGGATGTTGTCAAAAGGGCGGCATGGTGTTAGGAGTAAGAAAAGAATTAGCAGTTAAATGTAGAAAAGATGGGGACAGTAAGGTAAAGGATGGAACAATAGTAAGAAGGATTATAGTTGGGAAAGTCAAAATAGCGGTGGTTTGTTTATAAAGAAGACGAGAGAAAGAGGAAGGCTGGAGAGTAATAGGAAGGTGGATAGAGGAAAAGAAAGAACTGGTTTTCATAGGAGGGGACTTAAATACTTGGAATGGTGAACAGGGAGAAGGGATTTGAAATGAAGAAAAGGAGGCATATATAAGGAAATCCGAACCTAGAGAGACGGACTGGGAGGGGAGGAAGTTACTAGACGTGATAGGAAAAACAGGATAGTTTATATATAATGGCAATGTGAAAGGAGATGATGAAGGGGAGATCACATTCCTAGGAAAGGGAACAACAGTAATAGACTACATCATGGCTGAAGAAAGAATGCAGCAAATGATAGGGAGTATAAAGGTAGGGAATGAGATAGGGTTTGAGCACTTGCCGGTCATAGCTACACTTAAAGTAGGCTGCAGTAACCGCGGCAGAAGGAGAAAGGAATCAGTGGAGAAAAGAATACGAAAATAGGAGTTTGGGGGGAGGATAATTAAAAATTTTTCAAACAAAAGATGAAAAAGGAGAAGGTTAAGTATGAAAAAGAGGAGGGAGTAGACTCGTTAATTGGAAGGTTGAAGGGGTCGATTAAGTCTATTATGGGGAGAGCAAAATAAGAGCGAACGGTAAGAGAGAAGCATAATCTTAGGAAAAATGGAGGAAGGGAACGAAATATCAAGAGGAGAAGTGTATAAGGCAATAGAGAGGCTAAAAAGAAACAAGGCGGCAGGAAAATATGGGATGGGGAACCCAGCGATGAAGTATGGAGTAGGAGTTAGGGATGGGATGTGGAAGATCTGCAACAAGGTCTGGAAAGAAGAAGGGTGGCAGGAAGATGAGATGACAGTACTGGTGGTACCGCTTGTCAAGAAAGGGGAAGGAAAGAAGGTAGAGGAATACAGAGGGATCACTTTCATGCCAGTCGACTATAAAATATATGATGAAATCTTAAGAAAAAGGTTAGAGAGTAGGCAGAACAAAAAACAACAGAAATTTAGGGAGAAAGGAAGGGAAACTAGTTGCATTGTAGCAGCGATTGACTTAGTGAACAAAAAAGTGCTATGGCAGGCAATAAAAGATACGGATGTAGCGGAAAAGTTGGTGGAGAGGATACAAGAAAAATTAATAAAACCAGGATTAGGTTAGCGAAGAAAAAAGGGCAGGTTTTCTGGACATGGAGGGGTCTAAAGCTCTAAAATATGCTGCTAACAGACTTAGAGGAGAAGCTAAAGGAGAAAGGGAAAGGAGGAACGGTTTTGGGAAATAGCGAACTATAGTCTCTCACATAGGCGGACAATATAGTTCTATTATTTAGTCATAAGGACAACCGCAGGATTTTACCGGGATCGAGTGCTAATCTGAAAAATTGCACCCGATCCCAGCGACATCGCGGTAAAATTTCAGCCATAACCACGTCTTACGACCGTGAGATAGGTGGTTGCAGTCTATGACGGAATTAATACAACGATCCGGCAAAAGTTTCATGCACCCTGAGGACACGAAGCGACCCAAGAACGACTGCCTTCTGCATTTTTACCGCAAGTGTTTTAGCATATTGTTCACACGCAGGGATGCTTTTCAACTACAAGATCCACACAACCGTTTGCGGCTGGGTTGCGCTTTTTATAGTTTTTTCCAGTTCTCCCGTCTCGATCTTACGTAACATCGACGAAGAGGGAGTTGCTGGAGTCTGCGCTTTAGAGTTCCTCCTGTGGGATGCTTCTTTTCAGAAGGATCACATAGAAGATAAAACTTTTGCCTACTTTAGGAATCCCTTATAACTCGAGGGTTACAGTATATATAATATAACTAATATAAATAATAAATATTATTATATTATATTATATATATATATATGTAATTTATAAGATTATAAATTATAAGATTGTTTTCAGCTAACCAAAAATGTTTATTCTGCGATCACTGAAATTCTGTGAATCTAGACGCGGTGAACCATTTTTGAAATTTTCTACAATTTTTAGCAAATTAAACAAAATAAAATAAAAAATGACCAAATCACAAATAAAAGTTTCTGCACTCATAAAATGATTCATTAATTATTTAGAAAGTAGGCTTAACAACAATTTACAATTTGAAGTGAAATTTTAATTTTAAAATGTTATGATAGACGTTTTAAAGAATTTCATAACGAATATATTCTTCTTTACAGAAATTGTGACTTGAAATATGTATCGGTATTCAAATTCCAATTGTTTGAAAAATTTCAATTCAATGTAGAAAATAATAAGTGTATTTTTAAATAAATTTTGAGGCGATAATGAACGCTGTTGAATATTGTTATCCTATGAACGCACCTGCTAATTGAATACGCCCGATGAGCTCGTTCCGGCCAATGTTGTCAAAATCCATAACCATAACGTCCAACGAACACTCCCTAATTTTCTCCCATGGGACATTGAAGGAAAATGACTCGTTGAATATTGGATTTAGCGTGCACTTGAATATTGGCGTTTTGCGTTTCTCGATTCGTTTTTCGCCAAACTGCAGCCATACTTTTACATATGGATCTGAAAATGATTGAATCATGAAAATGTATCAGAAAGCTAATTTTAACGTCAAAGGGTGAATATCAAGGTTCACTTTCACAAATACATTGAAGCGCAGGACAACCCTTCATTAGATTTTAATGACGCTCAAACTCAAACTCAAACTATTCTAGCTAGTTGGTGTGCAATTAAAAGTGTTTTTATTCCCCTAATTAAATTTTTTATTAAAATCTACCCCTATTTCTGAGCTTTTTTTATGCGAAACAATGACATTTCGCCAGTTGAAATGAAAAATCCATGCAGTAAAATTTTATCATAAAATTAAAACACTTTATTTTCCTTCTAAATTAAATAGTAGAAAAAGACTCAATTGCTTAATTTTATAACCTCTTAATTTCGTAGTAAATGCACACAGAAAAAAGTTTTTTTTCATCAAAGAAAAATTATTTTATTCAAAACAATTAAAATATTGATATACGTTCAAAGAAATATTTGTTTGATTTAAAGAAATTTGGTTGTTAATTTTTTTATTTGATTTAGAGAAATATTTAATTTCTTCAAGCAAAACATTTCTTTATATTAGAGAAAAATGATTTTTTTCACTTTAATATTTCTTTAAATGAAATAACTGTTTTTGCTAAAATAAGAGACTAGATTAATTAACCACCAATTATTCGAAATTAAATTATGAGAATTAAGAACAAGAAAATAATTATTATAAGTTTGTTTGTAAATTTATATAAATATAATTTTCAAAGGATTCTTGAGAAGATAAAAACAAAAGATTTTTGAATATTTCAGACGTCTCAGAAAAAAATCTAGAAAATTTTGAAGAAATTTTTTTATTTTACAGGATTTCACCAAATATTATGATAAATTCGATTCTTTTTAAAAGATGCTTAGAACTTTCTGAAGTTGGAAAGGAATCAAGAGACATTTGTTAAATTTCCGAAAATGTTTCACAGTTTTCAAATATTTACAATCTATTTAAAACGTCTTAAATTCCTGAAAATATTTTTACTGCCTCGAATTTTTCTCAAAATTTTCAAATATTCAAATTTTTTAAAAATTATCGTTTAATCCTTTACCTACTTTGCTAAAAACTTTTAAAGTTTATAACTAATTTTGAGTGTCTTAAATTCTGATAAATATTTCTTGGATTTACTCAATCATTTATTTGTTTTTATTTTTTAAACTCACGAAATTGAAACATTTTGTTTCAAAATCTTCTAAACTCTTTTTCGAAATTTTATCAAATCGTTTGATATGTCTAAATACATTTTTTAATTTTTTCTTAAAGGTAATTTTTAAAAATAATAAATTATTTAAAATATTCACACGAATATAAAGACATATAAGGACAGTAAAAAAATTGCGCTAAAATCCTTTAGATTCTTCTGTGTCAATCTTTTTAAATCTTTTAAATTATTTTTAAATACACTTCAAAAATTAATTTTTTAAAATAAAAATATACTTTTTAATTTTTCCTAGGAACCTGAAAAAGATGTTTTATTTTCGTGAAACTTTACAAAATTCTTAAAAAATCTTTGCAAGGTTTAATTATTTTTGAATGATTACGAACTTCTGAATATCTCTTAAACTTACTCATAT
>JAAAKG020147130.1:0-10525 GCA_010014905.2 Druon quercuslanigerum
GGTGTGTTAAGGAATAGGAAGAAGGTGAAAGAAAAAAAAATGTAAACCCTTAGGGGACACATTAGAAGCTTCCACTATAACTGCCAAGAATCGTGCATTTTCTGCAACTGGAGTAGCCCGAGTACCCCTTCGTGTTGAGCACCATGGACTTTGCTGGAGCATCGCAAATCAAGGCATGCAAGTTCACTTCAACGTGCTCTCTTTCAAATGATAGTCCCTCTGTAACCATCGTCACAGTTTCGTCTACAAACGGTTTTAAAAATTCGTTCGCATCGGAAGGTTTCTCTTCGCCTGCATAGATCCCAATCACGTACACTGCATTTAAATTCCTTTCGTAACACAAAATAAGCCACAATGATTTTTTGGCTGATTTGTAGATTGGAAGATCATCAACATTAACCGTTATACACAATTTTTCTTTTTCCATGCCTCGGTGGCGATACTCATTCAGCATTGAGTCCACTGCACTTTCAATCCGAAATAGCAATATTCTCCCTCACCCACTGGCAATACCACGCTACGTCGTGGAGTATTCAGTACTGTGCGGCTATCTCTTGGTAGTACGAGATCTGTATTCTCGCGAAGAACAAGCAACAAGCTATTTGAAGCTGTGTGAGGTATTCCGAATTAATTTGCCCAAAAATCCAATGACTCCTTCGTTGACTTCGTCCGTTCTTCACGGTTTTCTTCCAATATCAGTTTCGAAAAATCTACGTCAACGTTTTCCTCGCTTTGTTCATGTCCTTCCTTTTCACTGTTACTACCGACGGTCATCGCTATACCACTCATTGCTATCATCCTCACTGCTCCATGCTGCATCAGGCTCACCATCTTCACATTCCGAGCAGAAACTTTCGCTGACATAGTCTCGTGCCTCTTCTCCGACGGGGCCTAGGTAAATTTCGATGAGGTCTTCATCGGTCGCAAGCTTCACCCTTCGCCTCTTACTTCGATCAGAGAACCCACTGCACGTTCTTCTTTAAAACATTTTACAAAGGCTTCAGTTCTGCGGTCTGAAATATAATCATCTATTTAATACAGACCAACAAATATATGCTATTAGAGTATTTTATGAAAAAATAAATGAAAAAGAAATCAAAAAACTTCTAATGAAATCATAGAATTGAGAAAACCAAGTGATCTATTTAACAAAAATAACTGCAAACACAAATAAAAATAAAATTTTAGGAGAAACCTACGAAGGAATATTAGGTGGTCATTATGGAAAGGATATTACTGAAAGACGAATAAGAAATGTCACGAATTAGCCAAATATTACTAAAGATGTAGAAGGATAAAATCACTCAATTCTTATTGCTGCATGTCGGGTATGTCGACCTCAGGATGTTTTCTCCGTAGTTCTTCCAACTCTCTGCAAAACAAAACACTTTATTCTTTTCGCTAACATTCCTCCTCAATCTCAAAAACCATACTTACGTTGAATACCTCTGCGCCTTCGTCCTTGTCTTAGCTTGTGTTAGCTAATTTGTAATATATTTATTTATATCTTCGTCCGTGACATCGTGCTCTACGTGATGTGCTACGCCTGAAAAGTAAATTTCACACATCAATTTATATAAGACATATTTCATACCTTCAAGCATTACGAATTTACTCACATCGCAACAGTTTCATTACACGCGGATTGCCTTCCAGGGATGCTTTGTTTGAACGCCCTGTCCGCGTATAAAGCAACGCTAGATTCGTTGACAGTAGTATGGATAGAAACAATTCGGTAGTCACTTTACCGCTACTGCCGCCGATTGACAGGAATGCTCGAAACTGGAAACAAATTTATGGTCACTGACGAAATAACAATATTTATACAAGAGAATTATACTTTAAGCAATGTACCACTGTCTGAAAGTATTCCTCTTTTTTCAGTCTGCGATCCAGATTTTCAATCTGGTTCTCATGGATTACGGGCAACTTGGACATTTCTTCGTCGAATTCTAATGGATCTTTTCCATCAGAATCAGATCCATTGTCCACCTTTTCGATCAGTTCTTTTACGTGCTGCAAGCATTGGTTTCCTTTACTAATCGCCTTCGCTTGCCCTTTTTGCAAGACTGGCAGCCGGTCTAAAATTTGCTGCAGCATTCTCCCTGCCATTGCCCTAATTCAATATCACGCAATTTAGATGTATGAGTATGTTGAAAACGTATATATCATGCTTTACTCACCATAATTATGATTTCCGCACATGCTATTCTCTTCGTTGCGTGTCCTTTGCATATTGGAAGCACCGTTATTGCTGCCAACGCTCCAATTTTCGCAACACCATGACGCATAACGCCTACGGTTATGTTACACGGGACCAGGTAAAGATGGGAGTTCATTTGTGCATGAGCCAGAAGGGTGTTCATGCTTTGCATCTTCGCTGTTACACGAAGAGTAACGTCTGTGGTGAAATTTGTCCTTAACAGGCACAGTTTTCATTTCCTCGCCAATATCGGCACGGTTGGCAAATACTAGCGTTTTCATGGCAATTTTCCCAACAACTAACGGCTTCGGCTTCAGCGCGACTTCATATGTGATATCAAAACTTACAGCGGATGTGGAGGCTTTTTGTGGAGGGTTGCCCTGTAGTCTTTTTCTATATTCGATGCGAGAACTGGGTTCCAGGAAACTGTTCTGCAGAACTTTAATCGCGACAATACTCTCCGCTTCCTTCTGAATCGTCGATCCTACGTCGCTTTGGAAAGAAGGTGTTAGTGCATTCACCCTTTGTCTTTTGGCTGCATCCTTTAGATTAGTATTTTTCGCTGTTCTGAGCCTTTCCTCCTCATCAGAATTCTCTATTATTTTCACTTTTCTGGCATGGCAGTTTTTTTTTATCTTTTTCGATGTCTATTGATGATCCCTCCATATCGGTTGTGTTGTAGGTCATCCGCACTTCACAACACCTCACAGCTTCCTCGTGGGTATCTGTTATTAATCATTGTTTACCAATGTTCCATAACCAACAACTGGTCATTCAAGGAGCAATTCACTCTCCAGTAATCTCTAATAATCAAAAGTAAGTTCTTATATCAGTTATTAGAGTATTCACGTTATAAATACCGTCAATTGAGCAAATTTACATTAAGCATTTATTCGTATCTACTACGAGTATACGCACTCCTACTATGAGTATACTCGAATTACTATATACTCTATTTTTATTTCAACAAGCCTCTTATTTTATTCAAGTTATTCGGCGTTACATACCTAACTGATTTTATATGAATCGGAATTTCTCATACATACATACATACATACTTCATGTCGAGCCTCGTCGAAACTCGCTCCTTAGTTTACTTATTATATTGTAATCCATCGTAACTCGCTTCTTGCTATTAGCCATTTTGTGAAATCAAACTCAATGGTATTATTTTCAGATTGTGAACGTATTTTTTATATTTTCCTAATTTCTTTTTATTTAATTTATTCGAATATATTTACGTATATTTCAAATTCATATTTTCAATCAAATGTTAATACTCGAGAGTGAATCGACCCTCGTATTCATTGCAACTAAGTGTCACATTTTGCCCAACCTTCTTCTCTCAATATCTTGCGAACAACGTATACGTCACACTCCATAGTCGGGCTTTGTTCACGTTTTATCGCTTGTACTACTGCATCTTCGTCCCAATGCGTTGGTGTATAAAATGCCGTAATCCCTCCAGTTTATTTGTTTCTCATTCTCCACGATGTGGCGATAATATTCACGTCCTTGTCCACGAACAGACAAACGCTAAAACGCTTGGTACTTTCTCTGCAAAAATGGTGGAACATTCAAAAATCGTTATGACTACTATCATGACTTAGAACTTTTTTTGTTCTGGGATATCTGTAAAGCGTCAGTCCTGGGCCAGGCCAGGCTTTTCACACCGAAGTTACAAGTTTAATCGCTCTTGGATAACTGAGTATCGCCACTCCTGGGACAGACCAGACCAGACCGTCTACATAAAGTCAGACCTGGGCAAGACCAGCGTCAAACCTGGGCCAGGTCCGATGTTCCAAGCTACAGAGTTTAGATAAATCCATATCTGGGCCACATCTGACACCAGATCGCGAGGACATTTTTCCTCACGAGTTTCACGATGCAAGCTTCATTTGTTCTTGTTCATAATTTGCAATTTAGAAAAGCCAACTTCTGATTTGGATTAAGAGACCCCAAAACATTGACCCCGAAAAAGCATGCATTCTGCAGTGCTCATTCACGAAAACATTTTTTGCAAGATATTTTTTTTTTCGGCTGACTGTGAAGCGGATAATTTTCTAGGGCGCATTAACGAAAATGCAAAACGGGAAACAAATCAAAATCACGCTATGCGATTGCAAATAAACGGATAATTATGAAAAAAAATAAATGAAATCGTACAGAAGCTTAACGCATAAGCGATTATTAGTAATACGAAGGAAAAGAAGATCGCCAAGTTAGATGGCACATTGTCGAAAGATGACTAAGAAAATAAACAAATGAAAATCGCAAGAGTCATTTCCTATGATAACAAGATCGCAATAAGTACACTGTAAAAAATTTCGGGAAATTTTCCCGTCTTGTAGTGGGGAAAGTCATTTTCCCCAAGATATGCGGAATTTTCCGTAAAAATCCTTATAATTCACTGAAAACGTGGGGAAAATTCCCTAAAATTTGTGAAATCAGATAGTACCTACAATTTTTGGGAAAATTTCCCTAAACGTTTGGTAATTTATACACAAATGTATGGGGATATTTCTTACGATTTGGGGAGTTGAATCATTTGCAGAAAATGTAGGAAATCGTCCCAATAATAATGTTTGGTTTTCCACAAAGATTAGGTGAATTGCAAATTAGCTGAACTTGAAATTTGTATGGAAATTTTTTAATATTTACTAAATAGTTATTAAGTTGATGATTTTGTATGAGAAATAAACTTTTTATAAAAGTAATGATCAAAATCTAAAAGAACATGTAATATTACCTGCGTGTGTGTGTGCGCGCGCGCGCCTATGTAACCAAAAAGCATACGACCAGTCGAAGGTTTGACTGGGCATGCGCAGATCCCAAATAATTATTTTAGCCCTTCATAAAACTCTTATTTTCACTATTACAAACAAAATATGCCGATTTGAAATTATTGTTTTATAATTTCCATGACCTTTTCATTTTTAATGTTACAAACAAAATAACCAAAATGAAAAGAAAATATTTGTCCAATCAATGCATTCACACAACACATGCGCTTATCTCAAATAATTATTAATCAATTTTCTAACATTTTAAGTGTCACTATTATAAACAAAATATACGCATGTAAAATGATTGTTTCATTACTTACACGAAATTTCCATTTTCACTGTTATAAAAAAATGAGCAAATTGAAAAGAAAATATTTGACGAGCAGAAGGTTTGCGGCACATGCGCGGATGTGCGGATGTGTATGCGCACTGAACCTGCCGGCGGATCCGAAATTCATTTTACACGGATACTTTCGGCGCGGGTAATCAGTTTATTTTAATCTTTGAAGGAATAAAAGTGGCATATCAATTTGCGGAAGGAGATTTGTGCGAGTGTATTCAGTTTACTGCAACCCTTTAAGGAATATAATTGGCAGCAACATTTTTCGGAAGTATTAAGAATATTCGTTCCTTCATGTAAGAGTTATCTTATTTTAGTATTTTCATTTTCTTCACTGAAGGCAAAAAATAAACTGCTGCCCTGGCAAAGTTGAGTGTGTAGAGTATAGACTAATACTCTAGAGAGACTCTAGATACCAAGCCAGGTATAGTAATCAGCAACTGCCTGACCGAAGCTCATAGAAAATTTTCTTGTAATATGACTCATAGTAATGAGAGTATTAACTGGGGAAAATTTGGGAAGATTCTTTACAGCTTTTGGAGCAAACTTTTCTATATTCTTGGATGAACCGTAATTCACAGGATTGTAGAGTTAAATTCATAGAACTGTTTAATTCAATTATTCATACTGATTCTTATTTTAGTATTTAAGGTTATTAATAAATAATGTTATATTTGTGAAATGGTCTCATTAAAAGCTCAGCATTCAGAATCTATGTTTTTTTAGCAATTCAAAATATATATACCAAAATTTGTTTCTTGCAAAATCGACATTATATTTCTGCTTCAAAATGCATTTTGCGTTTGCAAATTTTACTCATGTCTACAAAGTTCGCCTTTACAATGATTAGCTAATTTCAACCGATACCTGTTGTAAAAATTATCTCAGATAATAATGTGCACTTACAATAAGTTAAGAATAGCTAATGATTGCCAATTATTTCAACAATTTTCATAAACAAATGCACATTTTGACCATTTTTTTATGAGAAGGCTTGATTTTTTCACGGAATCAACTTACAATGTTTTTTCTCAAACTCCTTGCTATCATATTTTTCATAGTGACCAAAAAATGTTATTCATTATAAAATTTATATAAACAAATGCGCATTTTCACCATTTTTTTCATTAATAGGGTTGATTTTTTGCGGAATTAATTCGAAACATCTTGCAAAAGAATCTATGCTATCATATTTTTAATAATGACAGAAAATTATAATTATTTAAACTATTTTTATAAACAAATACACATTTTGACCTTTTTTCATTAATAGGTTTAATTTTTTCTGTAATCAATGCGAAATATTTTGAAAAAGATTCCTTGCTGTCATATTTTTTATAGTGACCTGATATGTGACAGCAAGGATTTTTTTTCCGAAAATGGACCAAAATCAAGTGACGGCCCAATTATTCATGAATCGTAAATTTTTCTTTTCGCGGTTGTAAAAACTTCTGGTAGAAGTTCACACGGTGCAAACTTGCTTTTATTTACACAGAAATTTTTGGTTCAAGCTTTAGCGCTTAAGCTTCACTTTAAATAAGTGAAGTTTCATTCAAGCATTGTAGAAATGATTCAGCAGATATTAAAAATAAGATTATTATTAGTAAAGTACGTGTTGACATGTAATTTTAGTAAATTTGCAAGAACTGTGTGTTTTCGGGTGTCCATCACAAATTTAAAAACAACCATTATAAGCATGATACTTCTTAAAATATAATAAAATTTATTGAAAAAACTTTTAACTAACTACTCGTCCTTACTTCCTTTCACACGAAGTGCCACATCGACTTGAAAATTTGGGATGATAAATAAGCAGCAATAAAAAAGTTTCGTCTGCCCCTAAATTTGTATAATTATTTGAAAAAAAATTGTTGTAAATATTTTCTTCGTTTTTTTTTATTGATATTCAAATTTCGGACCAGATCCCTCTTTCTTAGTATGTCTTATTTATTATCCTAAATGTTCAACTCGATGTGGCGCTTTGTGTGAAAACGAGTTAGGGAATAAAAAAATGTCGGTAAGGTAGGAATCTGGTAATGTGACCCACTCGTAACATAGCCGTAATTTTCTTATTTAAAAATTTAACTATACTAATTTCGGTTAAAAATTTAAATAATTTGTTCAAACTTTATGGTTTCAAGTTCGTTTTTTGTTGAACATTCATTTCTATGGTAGAAAATTGAACAATTTTGTTGAAAATTCGTTTTTGTTTTTTTTTTTTTGAAATATTTTATTTTTTTCATTTGAAACAATTTCATTTGAAAAAATTTATGCAATTTGTTTAAAATTCGAATTTTTAGAAAATTCAAATAAGCTGTTCAAAATAATATTTGTTAGTAAAAAGAATACTTCTTGACTAAAAAATTATATATATATATTATATTGAAAAATTCATGTTTTTGTTAAAAATTTACTATTTTAATTGAAAATTCGACTTGTTGGTAGAAAATTATTTGTTTAAAAATTTAAGCTTTCTGTTAAAAGTTCATTTTTTTGGCTGGAAATTAAAAGATTCAGTTGAAACTTTTTTTTTTGCTTGCTAGAAAATTATTTTCTTAGTGGAAATTTGACTATTCCATTTTTGGTTAAAATTTCAAGTATTTTGCAGCATATTTATCTGTTTTAGTAAAATAATATTCTCTTCGATTGTTAATAATTGTAATTTATTGTAAGTTATTGTAATTGTAATTTATTGTAAATTTATTGTTTTTGATTTTTAGGTTGTAAAATAATTTTCTAAAGTGAAGAAATTTAAATTAGATTAAAATCAAAATTAAAAATCCCATTTAACATCCAATCATCAAATTGATGAAAACTCCTATAAAAAAACAAGAATCCAACGACCAAATTTAGACGACAAAAATCAAATAAAAAATGCTCCAATTGTAATCTCAAAAAAATCCTTGTTAAAAACAAAAATTTCATGCAAAAAAAAAATAAAATAAGACAATAAAAGAAAATAAAATTTTTTTTTATTTTTGTATGAAATTTTTGTTTTTAACAAGGATTTTTTCAGATTACAATTGGAGCTTTTTTGCTTGATTGTTGTGGTCCAAATTTGGTCGTTGGAGTTTGTAGTTTTACAGGAGTTTTTAAAAATAATTTTCTTTTAGTTGAAAATTAGTCTATTTTAGGCTAAAAGTTTTTTTTTTCTTTAGGATTAATTTAAATGGTTTGAGCATCCATATTTTGGTTGAAAATCCAATCATTTGATAATAAATTTACATATTTTGTTTCAACTTCGCGTTTTCTGCTTTTAAATTAAATCTTTTACTAAAAATTCAACTAGTTTTTCTTTTTAATAAAAAAAAAATATCTTTTTTAGTTGGAAATTAATTTCTTTGGTTGAAAATTAAATTATTTTGATGAAATTTCATTTTTTTTTATTTACCTTTTTTTATTTGAAATTTAATAGCTTGGTTTAAAATTCAGGTAATTTGTTTAAAATTCATTTTTTTTAAATACAAATTAATCTTCTTGTTTGAAAAATAATCTGTTTGTTGAAAAGTTAACCAATGTGTTTAGAATTAGATTTTTAGTTAAAAAATTAATTTTTTATTTGAAAATCCAATTATCTCGTAAAAAATTAAAATATTTTGTTGAAATATCGTCTTTTGTTTGCTTGAAAATTATTTTTTTACTGAAAATGTAACTATTCCATTTTGGGTTAAAAATTCATTGATTTTGTAGCAATTCCATCTGTTTTGTTGAATATTATTGTTTTTGATTGTAAAATCATTTCTTTTCTTTAAAATGTAAACATTTTGATAAAATTTTTTATATTAATTTTCTTAACTGGAAATCTGCTTGATTGAAATCTTATCTAGTTGATTAAAAATTAAACTATTTAAAAAAGGAGTTTGATGTTTTTTTTTAATTAAAAAATTTAATTTTTATTTGAAAATTTAAGTATGCGGTTAAAAATCTAGATTTTTTGGTCAAATGTTATACTGGTTTGAAAATGTATATATTTTGTTGAAATATTCATGCATTCATTGAAAATTAGTTTTTCTTAATGTAATATTTTATTTAAAATTTCGTCTTGTCAATAGAAAGTTATTTGTTTGAAAATTTAACCATTTTTTTTAATTTTACATTTTTTGAAAATTAATTTTCTGAGCTGAAAATGTAACTATCTTAGTTAAAAACTTAACTATTTTGTTGAAATTAGAATTTTTTGGTTGAAAAATAATTTCCTTTCAGTTGAAAATTCGGCTTTTTGCTAGAAAATTACTTGTTTAGCATCCATATTTCTACTTGAAAAATCATTTATTTAATTCCAAATTTAAATACCTTGTTGAAACTTGGGGTTTTTTGATTGAAATTTTTTAAAAATAAAAATAGAACTATTTCCCTTTTGATAAAAAATGTATATGTTTAGTTGAAAATTAATTTCATTGGTTGAAAATTAAACTATTTAGTTGAAGAATCAATTTTTTAACTAGAAATTTAACTATTTTGTTTTTGGTTGAAAGTTTATTTTTTTCTTAAATATTTATTTCTATGGTTTAAAATTTTTTAATTTTATTGAAAATTCTTTTTATTTTGGTCAAAAGTTTACCTGTTTTAGTTGAAACTTCAACAATTTGGTGGAAAATGTATGTATTTTGTTTAAAATTTGTCTTTTTAGTACAAAATTAATCTCCTTGTTTGAAAATTCATCTTTTTGGTTACAAATTTAACTATTTTCTTACAAATTATTTTTTTTTGTAAAAAAATTTTTTTTTTAGTTGAAAATTTAAATATACGGTTAAAAATTAGTTCTTTTTTCATGCATTTTTTACTTTATTTATTACTTTACTTTATTTACTTTACTTTATTATTTACTTTTTTATTTTGTCTTGTCTATAGAAAGTTATTTGCTTGAAAAATTAAATATTTTGTTGAAATTTTCATTGTTTAAATGTTAATACTCGTAGCTGAAAATATAACTACTTATACCAATTTTCTTTGGTTGATAATTTAACTATTTTGTTGAAAATTCAATTTTTTATCAAAAAATTTAATTATTTCATGTTTGGTTGAAAGTTTTTTTTTGTTCAATATTCATTTATATTATTAAAAAATCAGTTTTTTTTTTTGTTAAAAAATTAATTTTTTAGCTGAAAATTTAAATATGCGGTTAAGAAACCAGATTTCTTGGTCGAAAATTATACTTGCTTCAAAATTTATATACTTTGTTAAAAAATTTACCTA
>JAAAKG020147131.1:0-10524 GCA_010014905.2 Druon quercuslanigerum
CACTGAATAAACAATAATTTATTAAATAACCGGCTCCCAGTGAGAAAATACCATGTTGCAATCAAAAATGTGTAAAAAACGTTTAGAAAAATTTAAATTTAATATACATTACGGTGCCCAAACAATCACATTATAGAAATTTTAACACGCATGTTCACTAAATTGTTCTCAGAGACATAAATGTATATCAATTTTTTCAATTTATTTTGTTAGTACATTCTAAATAAAAATGTTATGTCTTATAGACATGTAAAATACTTTCGATTTTTACGCCTTCGATTCTTCGTAAGGTCCTTTCGAGCATTACATATGCCTTTTTATCTAACATCTTCAAGAGGCATCTTGGAGACTATTTGAAACAGATTCCCCAAAAAACCTTATCAGTGTTTACGTTTCATTACACCACAAAGAAGAAACTGCGATAAGAAATAACAAAATTAGGTTAAACATCGGCTTAATGCTCTGAAGGTAAGCAATTTATAAAGTTCACAATAAACTCATAATTGGTTTGGGTACCTGAAGACTAAAGTACATGTTACAGAGCCAAGTATCAAAACTTTACTGAAATATTTTAATTTCCAATTATATACTAAGGACAGAAACTTGGTATAAAAAAAAGTTTTGCAAAATAAATACGGTATCATAGTCGAGAAGCAATATATATTCCTGTCAAATCTTACGTATCAACGGAAATATCTGCAATCATTCTTATGCAGAATGATGCAAACGCAAGCAGGCGAGTACACAGAAACACGATATAGGTAAAATAATTAAGAACATTTTTACGCCAATAATGCGGTAAATATTGGCTTCATGAAAACTATTTTCATCAATTCTAAATATATCAGCCACGGTATACATTTTTTTAAATATACGCTATTCCTACACAGTTGAACATTTTCATGAAAAGTGAAGTCTTATTGGAATACACTTTGATGTGCTCTAATAAACAGTCATTTTTCTTTATTGAAAAACAATTTGGAAGAAATTAGTGTTATGCTATTAATTATCGCCCCGCAAAAGAAAAACGTTTCGGAAAACAAAAAAATGTTTAAACTGAAATAATTAGGTATTAGTAATTTATTACAATGACAATGTAGTGAAGATGTTTTCCAATTTTTAAATGTTTTATTTCAATATTTCTGATATGTTTCGATTGGGATTCGAGTCTTTTGCAAGGCGTAATTCAATTGAGAATGACAAATATCCTTTCAAAAAATTTGAATAAAATTATAGATTGAAGTAATACAATTGCTCTCAATTTTATTGTCTTTCTTGATCTCTAGAAAAGACTTTACAAAAAATTATTTGGCAAACTAATTATCGTGAACAAGATAGTTGTGGTTTCATGATAAAATAAATAGAATAACAGGTTCAAAAAACTTCATTATTATCTCTCTAGATATCGTGACCATGTACAATAATATATCATGAAATTAAATCAGAGGCGCAATAGGTAAACTTTGCAAAGGAATTGAACGTTATACTTTTTTTATCTAAATAACACTTCAATGAAGCTCTGAAACTATGTTTAAAGTAATCTTATTGCCAGTTGAATGGTAAATTTTACCAACAAAATTACGTGTTAAACATGGGATCTCCAATATGAGCTGCTGCAGCTGATATTGCCATACAAGAAATTAAAAAAAATCTTTTAATAAGGTAAAAACGATACGCGTTGAAGATTTCAACAAGATATTCTTTCTGCCGCGGTCGCCGCTGACGTTGTGCCCGTACACGGTTATCTCTTCTCTTGCACCTGCACGTCCACTATTCAAGTGTTTTGAGGTCGGTGATGGGAGGTTCAGTACCGCTCTATCCACGGCTCCGGTTACCATCCCTATGTTACGCTCATATCACGTTTCTATTGTATTTGTGACATTGTGCTTTTTTGAACTAACATTATTAACAAATTTGTGACTGTTTTTCTATGATTATCTTCAGTCAGTGACTAAAGGTACAATAAACTTCTTGTTTAACGTTTAAACGATGTTAATTACTCGAGATTCTTACCGTATCGTGTACGTATAAGCATTTCGGAATTTTTTTACAGAACCAGCTGACTTTTTTCAGTGAGGACGCTTACAGCAGATGATCTAGTGAGTCATAGACAACGTGACGCCATGCTACGTCACACTGACTTTGTGTGTAGTGTACATTAGCATCTTACGCTTGGCCTTTAGAGTGCGCCATCTTGCTACGATACGTGTCACCGTCAGTGTAGGGAGTGAGGGGTGCAAGCTGTACTCGGCGATTCATACCGAAATTTGTGAACAGGCGCCATCGGGGAAATCCGTTTAGTTACAATATTTTACCGTTCGAACTATAGAGAGATGCTACGAACGTGGTTCAAGCGCCAATAACAAGCCAATTCGTGACAATTCTTATGCCGCAAACTGTCAATTTTCGATAATCACGTCTTTCTTTCGTGTCGTTTTTCCTGCGTCTATTTATTTTTAATTGGCAGTGATGCTGACTTTTGCTCAGTATGTCACTTAACATCAAGAGCATCTTAAGAGCAATTTCAACGCCAATATCAATTTAAAAAATGCCAGGTGCAGACAAAATTAATTAGAATTCCGCAAAAGCGCGATTGCAATCTTCGGAGAAAACGTGGATAAATG
Organism: Druon quercuslanigerum; assembly: GCA_010014905.2. Lineage (NCBI taxonomy): Eukaryota > Metazoa > Arthropoda > Insecta > Hymenoptera > Cynipidae > Druon > Druon quercuslanigerum. The sequence goes on from JAAAKG020147131.1 coordinate 2,625, forward strand.
GACGCTAACAACGACACCATGATTATGGACAAAATTAAGAACACGGGAAATTATTATTTTTAAATATCACTTTTTTCACAAGCATTTTCATTTTTAATAGCAAGCTACAAAAAGTGAATCGAGTTCGGTTCATTACGATTCGACGAACTATAATAATCGACCTAATGTTCCGCGTCTTGATTAATTGAAATTTTCCGGAATTTATACTGAGTGGCCCTCTTTTGGAGACCTTTTTATTTCAATGGTACGTGACGACCAGCCTTTACCGAAGGTGCACAAGCTTCATTATTTGAAGGTCAGTCTGACAGATGAGCCAGCTTAATAAATTTCTAATATTTCAAGAACCGCTGAAAATTGTGAAAGGGCATGTCAGACATTATTGGCTAGGTATCAAAATAATCGGATTTTGATAAATAGCTATTTGACTAAACTATTTTATTTGCCAGAAATGTCAACAGAATGTGCGTCAGAACTGGGATCATTATTGAATGACTTTATTGAGGTTGTGAGAGCATTGGCACCTTTGAAGTTCCCAACCGACAAGTGGGATGATCTGCTAGTCTACATGCTGGTTTGACGTTTAGACAACACTACTAAAAAATTATAGGAGGACAGTTTATCACATGGTCACAATGCCATATTGCAGAGACGCAATTGCTACTTTTGCTCGGGTAAGCATATGGATTTTAGTTTTCCTCATTTCCGCTCAAAGACTGTTAAGGAGCGTAAAGGCATGGTAAGACAAAACAAGTTGTGTTTCAACTGCTTAGGTAAGCATCTGCTAAATACATGCAGTTCTAACAAACGTTGCCAGATTTGTAATGGGATACATCATACTCTGTTACATTTCCCCTCTTATAAAAAGAATCCCGAGTCCAAACAACTTCAACAATCTTTGGCTCTTCCTGCCCCTACCAATACATACCCTTCCTCCACTCTCAATCCAAATAGCTCAATTTTTTCTATCTTGGCTATCAACTTTGCCGCTGCAATTAACTCACTTTCATCCAAACATACTCATGTCTGATGAGTCTAGTTCAGGTCAACTATCGATTGTGGGTTTACAAAGCACTGTAGACAAGGAACTCTTATCGTTCTTTCGTAGGTTTTTTGCCCAGGAGGGTATACCTGCAAATTTGTCTCGATCTACCATGGACGAAGATGAGTGAGAGAAGCTGTTTGTCACCACTCATGAACGAACGTGTAAAGGTCGCTATGTCGTGCACCTTCCACTGAAAGATCCCTCAATGTAATTGGGCATTCTCGAGCGGCGGCTCAACGCACTCTTTTTCAGATGAGGCGTTTTCTGAGGAACCCAGAACTACGTAAGGCTTACGAAAATGTCATCGAGGAATATGCGTAAATCGGAGAGATGAAGTTAGTTATGAAGGTCGAGAGTACTAACGTTAAGAAGCGCTTGAATCTGTTAACGATGCAATAGTAGATGGCGTCGCGTTCTTTCTTACAAAGTGGATATTTCCGGCAATTTTCAATAAATCGATCTTAAAATTTCCAAAAATCTTTCTCTAATAGTAACAAAAAAAAGTCTCATTGAAAGTTATGTTACTCTAAAGTTTACGCTATACTTCTATTCGCTAAAGCTAAACAACGTACTTACCGTCAGGTCTCCATTTGAAATTATTTCTTAGTAAACAACTGGCATTTAAAAATTTTTTCTTTATTTTTTAGACATAAATAGGGTATAATGTGTGTGTATATTAAATTTAAAACAGTTCCAATAATATTTATCTAAGTGGAGACGATTTATGTTTTAAAATATAGCAGTAAAATCAAAACAAGTCTAGGCACGCTTCATACAAAATGCTTGCAATAAAAATAGCTGGGATTCAGATATAGTAGTGAAGGGGAAAATAATTATATAGGAGCGCGAGTCACATATTATGCAGTGCATTTAAATATAGAATCAGGATACAAATTTAATAATTAAATAGATTAAATAAAATAAATAGATTGAAGAAATATTTAAACACGCAGAGAGAGAGAGAGACAGAGACAGACTCAACATTAAAAATATATATCGGAAAAAAATAATTAATTTGTAAAGAGTTCCATTTTGTCACTCTCTACAAGCACATATATTTTTTAATTAAGTTTTTGAACTTTAAACTTGCGATACCACAAGAATTTCTGTAAACGTTTCCGTGCATTTTCTTGTCAAGCAAATCTTGGTGAAATTTTTCAACCTCCGCTTTCTTTACTTTGGCTTTTATAAAAGAAGCATCTAGATGGAGTAATGCACTTTTCTCAATTCTGATATTAAAATTCAGGCCAAGTGTCTCGGCTAACTGCTCTGCGACTTTCTAAAAGAACGCTCCTTTTCCAATTATGTTGTGGTTCCTGACAATCTTTAGGAGATGATCCCTGCCATTTATAAATATGTAAGCTGCACTTAGAACAATTCGAGTATGAAGACACTGGAGATTCAGAATTCCGCGTCCGTCTTGACGGCGGGAAATGTATAATCGCGGAACAGACGAATTGATATGCAAGCTCATATACATATCCATGATCTTACGTGTGACGATTTCAAGGACTTTAAGCTCGTTCTTCGTCCATGGAACCATCCTAAACAAGTAGAGTAGAACCGGGGCGGCAAGCATGTAAGTCGCATATACCTTTTGCAACGTCGACAGATTTAAAGACTAAATCTTCCCAACAAGATGCTTGTATCTGCTTCGGAAAGACTCCTTTACTGATACTGCGTCTTGAATGCGGCTTTAAAGCATGCCCAGATATGTACAGGTCTCTCCAGTGTCATGATTTCTAATAACACTTATATTCACAAGCTCAGAGACCTCGGAAGCACCAACAATCTTCCTTTTCTTCAAATGAATTTTGGCACATTTGTCCAATTCACAGTCCATACCAATCTCTCCTGTTCACTACTTGACGACATTTAAAGCCCTTTGAAGTTTGATTTTACCAGAATCATAGATCTTTAGGTCATCCATATAAAATACATAAGCGATATTAAGTTTGCGATGATGAGTGTCACCACATAGGGATCCGGAAGAATTTTCCAGTGCAAGAAATAGAGGCAGAAGCGTCATGCAAAAAAGCAGAGGACTCATGGTATAGCCCTGATAAACGGTCGTATTGAAGGTGTAGTTGCTCGTTGTGACTCGATATTTTTCAGATGAGATAATAAATCTAGTTTTCCAAACGGGCATCAAGGTCTCTATGCATCTCACTATGTGTTGTTGAACCTTCAAGCTTTCTAAGAGACAGATGATAAGTCTATAAGAGGTTGAATCGAAAGCTTTCGAGTATTCAATCCAGGCATCCTGCTACACCTTTTTTCGAGCCTCGTTGGTCGTGCATTTCCTCCATACAACCTGAATTCTTTGAACAATCCTGTTGTTTATGACCGCTTTAAATAACTTTTACAGTGTGCTCAAAAAAGTTGTTGGCCTGTAATTCTCTGAGTGGGACAATTTTCCTTCTTTCGTCAGGAGTATAATGCGTCCTTATACCATCCACTGCGGAACAGGCGTTTCCGACTTTAAATATGAGGTGAATATGTGGGTAATATGGTTTGTCGTCAGTTACAAAGAAAGAGCAAAAAATATAAACTAAAAGTGGTTTTTCAATTTTATTATTTCAAATGCATTTTACATACATATATAAACTCCACTGAATACGCTCATGTGGAAGGATAATTTTTGGCAAAAATTATAATAAGAGAGAAATTTGCAAGTGACAAGTAATTAATTCGGAGCTCCAAATCTTCTCTACATTATTCAAGGTGGTTTTCCCACTTTTAACGCGCTTCTGATTACGAGGGGTAGGTGTGTACGACTTAGGGGTAGTTTTCCGGGAACGTAATATATGTCATCGGTGAGAAAAAAAACGCAAAAAATAACAACTAAATCTGGTTTTTGAATTTTATTATTTTAAATGCTTTTATCATACATATATAAACTACGCTGCATACGTTCACGTGGAAGGGTAGTTTTTAGGGAAAGTTATAATAAGAGACTAATTTGCAAGTGACAAGTAACTAATGAGGAGCTCTAAGTCATATTTATCCTTTTCCAGGTGCTTTTGCTACTTCTAAAACGTTTTGGGGGAACGCAATATATAGAATCGGTGAGCAAAAAAAGACCAAAGATATAAACTAAACGTGGTTTTTAAGTTTATTATTTTAAATGCTTTTTACATGTATATATGAACTTCACTTCATACGTTCACGTGAAAGGGTAGTTTTTTGGGAAATTTATAATGAGAGGTTGATTTTCATGTGTCAAGTACTTAATCTGAAGCTCTAAATCATCTTTACATTGATGAAGGTTATAAAACTCTTATAAAACCCTCTTATAAAACTTTTAGGATCACCTGCAGTATGTGTGGAAGAGTTACGGTTAGTTTTCGGAAAACGCAATATATGTCAACGGTTGAGCAAAAAATGCAAAAAAATAAAAATTAAATTTGGTTTTTGAATTTTATTATTTTAAATAATTTTTACATAAATATCTGAACTCCGCTACATACGTTCAAGTTGAAGGGTAGTTTTTTGGGAAAGTTATAAGGGGAGGATAGTTTTCAAATGTCAAGTAACTACTTTGGAACTATAAATCATCTTTACATGGTGTACGAGTTACGGGTAGTTTTTGGGGAACCTAATGTATGTCATCGAAGAGAAAAAAAAGTACAAAAATATCAACCAAATGTGGCTTTTGAATTTTATTATTGTAACTGCTTTTTACATGCATGTATGAACTCCGGTGCATACGTTTACGTAGAGCGGTAGTTTTGGGGTAAGATATATCGAGAGGGTAATTTTCAAGTACCATATAATTAATTTGGAGCTCTAAATCATCTCTGCATTGTTGAAGGTGCTTTTGCCACTTTTAAAACGTTTTTGATCACCAGGGGTATATGTGTAAGATTAAGGGGTAGTTTTTGGGGAACCTAGTGTATGTCATCGGAGAGAAAAAAAGAGCAAAAAGTATGATGTAAATTAGGTTTTTAAATTTTATTATTTTAAATGCTTTTACATATATATCTGTATTCCGCTGCATACGTCCACGTGGAAAGGTAGTTTTTAGAGAAATTTATGATGAGAGTGTAATTTTCAAGTATCAAGAATTTAATTTGAAGCTCTAAATCATCTTTACATTGTTGCAGGTGGTTTTCCCACTTTTCAAACGTTTTTCATCACCACAGGTATGCGTACGTCTTAGGGGTAGTTTTTGGAAAATGTAATATATGTCCTCAGTTGGCAAAAAATATCAACAACAAAAATCAGCTAAATGTGGTTTCTGAATTTCATTATTTTAAATGATTTTTACATACATATATGAACTCCGATTCATAAGATCACGTCGAAGGGTAGTTTTTGGAGAAAATGATAATGAGAGGATTATTTTCAAGAGTCAAGTACTTAATTTGAAGCTATAAGTCATCTTTACATTGATGAAGAGGTCGGTCCACTCAGGGCCACGACAAAGGCAAATGGAAAGACGGAAAACGCCATATTTTTTTCTTTTTTTTTTGCTAGCACGACGTCCACTCAGCGGCGCCCCCTATGAAAACTCACTAAAAGTTATTATAACGAGATGAACGATCAGACGAGATTTTTTTGCTCTTTTTTTTCTCTCCGATGATATATATTACGTTTCTGAAAAAACTACCCCTAAGTAGCATGCACCTACCCCTCGTGATCAAAAACGTTTTAAAGTGGGAAAACCATTGGAAAAATGTAAAGATGATTTAGAGCTCCAAATTAATTACTTTACACTTTAAAACTTATATCTCATTACAATTTTTCCCAAAAACTACCCTTCCACGTGAACTTATGCAGCGGATTTCATATATGTATGTAAAAAGTATTTAAAATAATCAAACGTAGTAACCACGGTTATTTGATATTTTGTTGCTCTTTTTTTGCTCCCCGATGACATATATAACGTTCCCCAAAAACTACCCCTAAATCGTATATACCTACCCCCCAAGATCAAAAACGTTTTAAAAGTTGGAAAACCACCTTGAACTATGTAAAAATGATTTAGAACTCCAACCTAATTACATTACACTTAAAAATTACCCGCTCTTTATAATTTTCCTGAAAAACTACCCTTCCGCGTGAAAGTTTACAGCCAAAGATATAAATATATGAAAAAAGCATGAGAAATAATCAAACTTGAAAGACACAGTTAGTGGATATTTTTTTGCTCTTATTTTGCTCTTTGATAATATAAAATACGTTCCGAAAAACTACACCAAGTGATAAATACCCTTCCCTCCTTATCAAAAACGTTTTAAAACTTATAAAACGACCTTGAACAATTTAAGAATGATTTGGAACTCCAAATTGATAAAGCACACTTTTAACTTTCCCCCTTTTCATAATTTTCCCGAAAAACTACCCTTCAACGTGAACGTATACAATGAAAGATATAAATGTATGAAAAAACATTAGAAATAATCAAACATAGAAGATACTATTATTTGATATCTTTTTGCTCTTTTTTTCTCTCCTATAATATATAATACGTTACCCAAAAACTATCCCTAAATCATACATACCCTCGCCTTGTATTCAAAAACGTTTTCAAAGTTGGAAAACCACCTTGACGGATGTAAAAATGATTTAGAACTCCAAGCTAATTACATGACACCTGAAAATTTTCCTCTCATTATAATTTCCCCAAAACTACCCTTCTACATGAACGTATGCAGCGGAACATATACATGTATCAAAAAAGCATTAGAAACAATCAAACTTAGAAGACACTATTAGTTGATATTTTTTTGGTCTTGTTTGCCCTTTGATAATATACAATACGTTCCCAAAAAAACACCCCTAAGTCATACATACCCTCCCACGTCATCAAAAACGTTTTGAAAGTTGGAAAACCACCTTGAACAATTTAAGAATCATTTAGAATTCTAAATTGATTAAGTGACACTTCAACATTTCCCTCTTTATTTTCCCGAAAAACTACCCTTCCGCGTGAATGTATGCAGCAAAAGATATAAATGTATGGAAAAAGCATTGGAAATAACCAAACTTAGAAGACACTGTTAGTTGATATTTTTTGCACTATTTTGCTCTCCGATAATATACAATACGTTCCCGAAAAACTACCCCTAAGTCATACATACCCTCCCATCGGCATTAAAAACGTTTCAAAAGATGGAAAACCACCTGCAACCATGTAAAGATTATTTAGAACTCAAAATTAATAACTTAAGACTTGAAAACTTCCCTTTTTTCATAATTTCCCCGAAAAACTACCCTTCCACGTGAACGTATGCAGTGGAACATATATATATACGTATGAAAAAAACTATAAAAAATAATACAAAAATTTAAACTTCGAGAGTTCTTGCTTATTTAGCCGTTCATATTCTAGATTCCGATTATTTTGCCGTCTGCATTTGAAGTTTTAGATTCTTCTGCTACTTGAATTAAAGATTCACGCTCTTTTTGCTTTTTGGAAATGAAGCATCGTATATTTTTTTACTCGAATTCAAAGTTCTAGATTATTTTGCTACTTGCATTCGAAGGTATACATTATACACTGAGAAAAATTTCTGGTAACTGTGACTACTTTTCCGTAGTTGCTGTAGGCTCCCGAAAGCCAAATATAGTTAAAACAGCTATACCTCGAATAATGAAACAAAGTATTAAAAGTAGTAAATATAACTGTTTTTTCAGTAAATTACACCATACGGAGCATGTAATTTACATTAATATTGTTCAGTCACTGTAACTACTTCATTTAGTTGCAATAATTGACATATGTGTAGTTAAATAACTGCAGATTCTAGTTACTTCAACTACTGCAATTATTACCTGCAACCACTTCCTTAAGTCCCAGAATTCTTCCACAGGCAAAAGTGGTTGCTTTAACTATTTTAACTGGTAAATAGA
>JAAAKG020147133.1:0-10523 GCA_010014905.2 Druon quercuslanigerum
ATTTTTATCTAGCCTGATGAGTCTCATTAAATTTCCAATAAAAAGTATTGTTTTCATCCCAGGGTATTGATTTCTGCCAAAAAAGTTCAAATTTTACACTAAAGATTTAAACCAAATATTAAATATTTATATTTTCAGTAAAAGATAAATTTTCAATGAAAAAAAAATAAATTTTCAAACAAATAGTTAAAGTTGCAAGTAGAATAGTTAAATTTTCAGCCAAAGAAAAAAGGAATTTTGAACAAAAGAGTAACTGTCCGCCAATTAATTAAATCTTCATTTAAAAGATATGAATTCGGAAAAAATATATTAGTTGATAATTCAACCAAAGAAAATTTAAATTTTTAATAAAAAATAATCCAATTCACCCAAATTGATTTTCAAAATAGTTAAAGATTCATCTGTTTGGTTGAAAATTGAACTAATTTATCGAAAAAACATTTGATTTTGTAAAAAATCAATTTTTTGAAACATAAATGTTAACTATTCCATTTTTGGATCGATTTTAGTTAACATTTTAACTATTTGATTGAAAATTATATTTTTTCTTGACAATTCATGTTTGGGTGTAACATGAAAATAATTTGTAGAAGGTTCGTCCTTTTTTCTTAAAAATGGAATTGTTCTGTTGAAAAACTTCAATGAAAAAAAAATAAAAATAAATTTTCAAAGAAATAGTTAAAGTTGCTACTGGAATAGTTAAATTTTCAGCAAAAAAGAATAATTTTCAGCCAAAGAAAAAATGAATTTTTAACAAAAGAGTAACTGTCCACCAACTAATTAAATCTTTATTCAAAAAAGATGAATTCAGAACAATAAATGTATTGGTTGATATTTCAATCAAAGAAAATTTAAATTTTTAATAAAAAATAATGGAATTCACCCAAATTGATTTTAAACAAAAGAACGTGTTATTCAATTTAATATTGCAGTTTAAAAAAAATTAACTACGCTCTTGAAAAAATTCCCTGACTTAAAAAAAATTCCCTGACATTTCCAGGTTTTTCCAGGTATATAAAAATTCCATGAATACCCAGTTTTTTTCGGAAAACCAAGCAGAATGTGATAAAAGTTAATAACAAAAATTTGTTCCTTGGAAAACTTCCTGCAAAAAGACATTATGATTCGAATTGTCTGTTGAGATTTTTCAATATTAAAAATGTCTTCAGATTGGGATAATAAAAATTTGAGTGTTAAAAACATGACACTCATAGTGAAATCGAAAACTAAATTAAGCTCTTTCAAGAAAACGAAGCCACATTAAAAATTTTTAATATTATTATTATTTATTATTAGATAAAATAAATAAATGATTAAATAATTAAAGAATTAATATTATTCTATATATTAAAATAAATATTATATTATAATTATTTATCTAAAAGGGCTGAAAATCATGCAAGTGTCATAAAAACAATTATATTAGGCATATGGTTGCGATAAATAGTAGATTACGTGCCAAGGGTAGAAAGGCTGCAATCACAAGAGTCGAGAAACTGCGTTCCCCCTCCTTGACACGTATACGTGCCAACAGCAGAACGTGCCAAGGGGCTACCAGAAATGAAAAATAAGCCTTGGAAATGCATTAAACCATCAATTTTTTTATATCAGAGACATGAAAAAATATACAAAATGTCACAATTTCCAAAAATTTCTACAAATTACCCAAAGTTACGCAACATTTTGGTAAATTTGTTAAATTTTCCAAAAAATATTCAAAATTTTCAAAAATTACCAAAAAATGTAATGATTTTCTAAATTTATAATACATAAGAGGTTATGTACGACGCTGCTTTAGGGCAGTTAGCAGAGAAACAAAAGACATGCGCACGCATAATCGCTTTCGCTCAAGAGGTAGCGAAAGTCGAATATTCGATGTGCGTGGTGTGGAAAATACATATAATTAATCATAAGAATTTTAAATTATTTTTTACTTCTATTTTTGTTAATTTAAAGCTTTGAGATTTATTTATCAATGAGTTCTGAACACAATTTTTTATTTTGTAAGCTTCTAGTTTCAAACTTTAAGAACTTGGAAACTCTGATAATTAAAAAGTCTACGAACTGCAAGATCAACAAGTTAGCAACTAAACGCTTTAAATTATAAAGTTTCTAAATTTGAACGCTATAGTATATAATCACCGGCTCCGAGAAATAAATTTCTTGTAAGTTAGAGCCAAATCGGTTAATATTAAGACGTGAAGCAATGTACCGGAAAATCTCGTAAGATTACTATGGGGAAATTTTTGTTTTCGGAAAAAAGAGATTCACGTTTTTGGATTTAAACTTACGTTACAGAAGATTATTATAGTTTGTTGGGAAGTCTATAACGAATAATTTACGCTAATTTACTTTGCATTTTTAAGCCCGTCCCCTGCCTTTTCAAGACACAATATTGCCCCAAACATACCCCAAAAAACTGAAATTGACCATTTTGCGCAAAATTGATACATATGAACTTTATTTTCTCATTTTTGCCATAAATTATTGTATGCGACAAGTAAAATTATTTAAGCATCTCATAAATAATCTTGAAATATTTAATAAATTTCAACTTTTTGAGGTAACATTTTTTCTCTGCAAATTATTGAAAAGGAACTTTTTTTACTCTTATTCGGGCCATTATTATAGGAGAACAGGTCTTTGCTTCAAGAATTTACCTACTGTATAAAAAATACATTCTTTAATTGTCGTTTAACAAATCCATACTTGTTTAAATAACTGTTTTTTGTTCAAAAAATGTTCTACTGAATTAAATGTTTGAAATTCATCTAGTTCTGTAATTAATGCTGACCGAACAAACCACGTCGATCTTATTGACTGTAGTAGCTACTCTCTCCGCGCCATGGGACTGATTCGGTCCCATGCTCGGCAGAAACAGCTACCATCGCTATTTAAGAGCGGCGCACTCCTACTGCAGGCGCTTGGCAGTCTGCAATTCGTATGCTTTAAGTGCGTATAGCGTGCGTCGGCTGCGGCAGCCACTATAGTATAGTCTCTCGCTCAGCGAGGCGGCCCCGTTTTGCCGAGCATGGGACTGATTCGTTCCCAAGCTGGGAGGCGCGGAGTCACCTAACTATTCTGGAAACACATGATCTCATACATGGCATATTTGTTTCTAAACACAGTACAAGATAGTTGCAATCTGTTTGGGGTCATATGTACAATTAAAGTGGGAATTTATTGTGCATTCCTAATGGGATATTACAGTTCCATATTTTTTTCCGTGTGTGATAGTGTCAAACCCCCTCTATGAGGAAGCAAATTTCTTTGATGCCAATGAGGAAGCAAAGTGCTCATAAAATGAGCCCAAATAAAAGTACATTCATAATGAACATCCGTAGTATTTCGCATCGAAATTCGGTCATCATCACACAGCCGGCTTATTGTATAATAATAAGAGTATAATTACACAGGGAATATCTATAGACTAGGTGACATGACGGCACGATATGCTGATTCCTGATTAAATGTTGCCAGGAAAACCATCGGATACACACGCGGCTTTTTATGCAGCGCATTAATTAGAATGATAGGAGGCATTTAATTTATCAAAAAGAGGTGCGATTTACACATGATAAAAATATTCCGTTGACATTCACACTAATCAGGTTAATAGTTTTAATTAGGAAGAAATAAAAATATAAATGATTTTATAATTTATGTGACAAAAAATACTTTCTTTGCAGCCTTGTATTCCAGAAAATAAAAGTGCGTTTCACAATTATTTGGATAATAAAAAAAAGAAAACCAACAATTGTGAAGTATCATGTGATATTAAATTTGGTATAATGACACATTCTTGACATATACGGTTAAATATGGCACTCAAAAATGTGATTAATAGTTCAAATTGGATGGTTTACTTCTGATTTTGCATGTTCACTTTTCAGAATAAATTAAATAATTTGCGCAGTGCTTAACAACATTTTTATGAGGTGTCTAAGAAACTATAAAATGTCTAAAATTCACAAAATTTCTTTTTATCTTTGTCCAACATGAAAATCACTTTTTATATTGTTTTCATATTCATATAACCTCAAGTGACTTTTCTAATGCATTTATCCTATATTATGAAAAGTCTAATTATTATTCTCTTGTTATGATTTTATTTTAAAACACCGGTGAAGTAGAATTTTATACACAGGAAACTCTTGCTACTTGAGTATCATTTAAGTCCTTTTTAATGAGTACATATACCGCCAGACAAAGTGCAGAAAACGACCTCCCGAATTCAGGTGGTTTTTCGACAGTCAAGTTTGAAGGTAGATATTCGACCCTACCCCATATATTATGGAAAGTCTCCTTATTTGTACTTGATATCCCTGCTAGATAACAGTGGAAATTTACTTTCCACATTAACTTCATTGAAATTCTCGTGAACATTGCATTAGTAATTTATCCAGTAATTAGTTTATTTGAAAACTTTTTACAATCATTTTTAAAAAACGCAGTAATTTGCATTTAATTTCTGTTCGAAAAAAGTACCCTATTTTAGAGTGTTAACCTGATAGATGACTTAATATTACAGGCCATTTTTCGGGTTTTCGCGGTTAATTGTTAATTTTGCCGGTCAATTAAAAAGAATTCAAAAGCTTGGAATTACTTTAAACGATGTTGAAAGATTTCAAGAAAAGTCTATACAGTTTAAAAGATTCAAAGAATTTATGATTTCGAACAAGGAACTTTCGGAAAGGAATTATAATTCTGAGTTAGAGCATCAGATAATATTGTCGGTCATAGGAATTATAATTCTGAATTCAAACCAGGATTTTTGGGTAATTCCCTTATTCTAAAATAGGATTAAACATATTTTATTTTTAAAAAATGCTCACGTGCGTGTGTAAAACTTTTTTTCGTTTACCAAATCTCGAAAAGTAAAAAAGGATCATGAAATTTGGAAAAATTGTACCTCTGCTTGAGAATTAATTTTATTACCTGAAAATTTAATTTTTCAACTTTTGTTGAAACTCGACCTTTTAAATTGAAAATATAACTTTTTTCTTAGAAAGTTAATCTTTATGGTAAAAAATTTATCCTTTTAGTTTAAAAATGCAATTCCTTGTTTGAGAAGTAATCTGTTTTGTTTAAGGATTCAACTATTGTGTTGAAAATTCATCTTTTTAATTTGAAAATTAAGTTTCTTGTTACAAATGAATCCTCTAGGTTGAAAATTCGTCCTTCTAGGTTTAAAATGTAAATGCTTGGTTGAAATTGAACCTTTTTTGTGTTTGAGCATTAAACTTTTTTGGCAGAATTATTTACTAACTAATACATGTTTTGTTAAGGATTATTTTCTCTAAGAAGTACTTAATTTAACGGTAAACTATTTTGTAAAAAATTAATTTTTGTATGGTTAAAGATTCATGATTTGAGTTGAAAATTTAATTGCTTGGTCGTAATTTTTCTTAATTCATATTTTCGGGTTGAAATTAAATGGCTTTTTAAAAAAGTTCTTATTTTTCATGAAAATTCAAAAATTTAGTAGAAAATTCAACTATTTGGTTAAAAATTAGTGTTTTCGTTCAAAATTAAATTTTGTTTAATTCAACTACTGTGAAAGAAAAATAAACTACATGGTTATTACATTAACTATTTATTAAAAAATTTAACTGTTTTTTAATTCGTTTTTTTAACGTGATCTTTTAACCTGAAACTATTTCATTTTTGGTAAAAAATGTATCATTTATGAGTTTAAGATTAAAATGTTTTGCAGATAATTTATGTATTTTTACATTCTCATTCTAATGAGAAGGTATTGTTTTTATGTAAAATTTCGAAAGATTGGATTTTCCTTTGGCACACTTTTTTACGGCCTAAAAATAAAGAATATATTCGTAAACCAGTTATTTTTGACGAAAATTCAAAAAGTGAGCACATTTTCAAAATATGTAAGGCCATTTTTTTCAAGATTTAAAAATTCTATAAACGGCTATTTATAGTACTCGGAAACGGCATTTTCAATATAAAAAAAAATGAACATTTTAAGTCAAACAATGCATGATATGAAAAAAGTCAATAGAAGAAAAACGTTTACTTTTTGAAGCCCGACAAGATTATCATGACAAATTTTTGAATTTCGTCGAAAAGTTGAAAATTCAAATTTTGATCATACAAAAAATAACCAAAACTCAAAAATTTCATTTTACGGAAAATCTATGCACGATACGATAAAAATAAATGAATTAAAATTGTGCACCCTGAAAAGATCTATAAATTTGTCATTAATCGCTTTTCGATAGAATGCATAGTTTTTGTTTTAAATCGTAAAAAACAATATTAAAAATAAAAAATTAGTTTTGGACAAACGACACAAGCTATGAAAAAAGTATATAGACAAAAGTTGCTGTTGAAAAAAATAGCGAAAAATAACATTCAAAATTAAAAAATTAAATTTTTCGAAAAACGACACAAGGTACAAACTAAAATTAACCGACTGAAGTTGTCCACCCCAAAAAGATTCATAAATTTGTTATTAATCATTTTTAGATAGGACGATCAGATTTTCTTTCAATCTTAAAAAATAAGATTTAAAATAAAAAATTTTGTTTGGAAAAACGTCACAAGAGACGAACAAAATTAAAAGACAAAGGTTTTTTAATTGAATTTAAACAAAACGGCACAAGTTGCAGTGAATTGTTTAATAATAATTTTTATTTTAATAGAATTCCATTTTTCGAATGATAAAAGTAAGACGGTAAAAATACTTTTGTTTTAATACTAATGCATATCATGAATTGTAATAATATAAATTTATTGAAATGATATACATTTTTCCGGATGGCTAAGAATAAAATTTAATGAAAAATTAGAAGCAAATATTAAATTAATCATTAAAAAGAAGATTTGCACTTCATTTTGCAATATCTGAATAAACAGCCACAGGCCAAGGCACAGAAATAAATATAATATACATTTAATATAATAGAGTTGAACATAATGTAGGAAAGTTCGCATTTTCGTCGAAATCAAGTGCGAAACATGAGATATGTGATGAGAATGTGTTCGTTAAAGCCGAAGGAGCTTTAACAAAAGAGAATTTACAATCACCAAATGATAGTTGTCGATTTTTGGACCTTTAATTTTTAAAGGCATGCGCACATATGTGCGGTAAATAGAAAGATCGAGCGCGAAGCACGAAAAAAGTATATTATCGAGCCCTACGCGTGCTCACGCTTGCGAGCAAAGCGAGCCGCGCGCGGTTGATCATTCAAATATTTTGTTAAAATTTCTTATTTTTAGTTGAATTCAGCTAGTAGAAAATTCGTCTTGGTAGAAAATGAATCTTCTATTTTCTATTTTGTTAAAATTTTAATTATACCGTTGAAAATTCAAATTTTTTGTTAAAGTCATAATTGTTTATCAAAAACTCAACTGTTTTATTTGAAACTTATCCTTTTGTATTGGTAATTCATATTTTATGGTAGAAAAGTCATTTTTCTTAGTTGAAAATTCATCTCACTTGGCTAAGAATGAACTTTAATCTCGAAAATTCAACTTGTCGGTTGATAATTCTAATGTCTTCTAGAAAATTCATCTTTTTCATTTGACAATTTAACTATTTTGTTAGAAAGTGCAACTGTGTCAAACTGTATCAAAAATATTTGTCTGTAATGAATGTACACAAATGAAAATTGTATTATTTAATCAGAAAAGCGTCAAGTGTCACAAAAGATTTGCCCTCTCCTCCGTAATGTAACATGTTGTGACGTTAGATAGAAATCGACCCCCCTTGACGCTCCCTTATCATAATTAAGATGAGCTGAAGAAACTACGCAACATAGGGTGAATTGAAACCCTGATTCCTGGAAATTGTGACGTTGATAGATATTGCTCTATATTTCGCAGTGCAATGAGGTAAATTGACTGCTAAGCTGATGAGTGGCCTGATAAGCTATACATTTCCATTGGGATGACAGAGGGATAGTTAGTGGCTTAGCTAAGTTAATAACGTTGGGGGTTGATATCACACAGGGATTCTAGGAGATGAGGTTCTCAAGTGTCATGAAGGAGAGTGTACCAGTGTACCAGGAAAGCATAAAGGCAAGAGAAAGGGAGAAAGTGTAGAAAGGGGCTGAAGATGATGATCGTGCCAAGGATCGTGCCTAGTGTTTCAAGTGGATCCTGAATGCTCGCTTTGATACTTCTTGCTCCTATTGTTTTCAGTTTATTCAGTATCTTCACATTTTTAGTACTACCTTTCAAATTTCCCTTCTCTGTTCTGAATTAATCAAGATTAAGAGCGGGGTGGCCACATTTCAAGGAAAAACCTACAAATCAGGGAAAAGTCCAGGAATTTTGTTCATCGGCACAAATCAGGAGAAAGTCAGAGATTTTGAGAAGAAAGAATTATAAATTAGGGAATTTCTGTAAGACGGACTTGAAGTAACTCTGAAAAATATTCAGGGCTGCCACACAGTCACTTTTATTCACTTTTTTTTTCTCAAATCACTTTTTACTCATATTTTGAAGATAAACGTACTGTTGTCAATTTTTAAAGTGAAAAGATCAACTTATTTACTTTTCTTTCAATGAATGAAGCCATTGGTTAAACTCTGCTGAACCAGATTTTTCGTGTAATCAACCGATTACTTCATCTGCGATAATATTTAGTTAAAACAACCAAAAAATAACAATAACCATATTCTATGGTTGAACCAACAAAATTTTTTCAACCTAACCACATCGTTTTCTAGCTGTATATCTGTAATAATTTAAAGAATTTTAAATATTTTAGGTTATTTCACAAGCCATTCAAGAAAATACGTGATATGACGAATTTTTTAAATGACCCCTAAGCTTTGAGGAATTTTGGATATATTTCAATAATTTAAAAGTATTCCAAAGACTCTTTTAAGAATTCTAGCCTATTTTTAAGACTTTCAAGGAAATTTAAAGAGTTGTAAAAAAGGTTTTAATGTTTCAGAAGTATTTGAAATATTTAGGGTATTTTAAAAGATTTTAAGGCTTCCAAAGTTTCCGAAAATTTGAAAAAATTAATTCAATTTCTAATTTATTTATTATTTAAGGGATTTAAAAAATTTTCATTTTCAAAGAAATTTGCATAAAATATTATCCAGATAATTTTAAATCCTTAACTATACATGCATTTAAAAATATAATGAAAGAATATTAGATATTTCTTAGTGCGTATGATCGGACGAATTAGTTTTAATTTGTAATTGTATTTTGCAATAATAATATTATACCTATATGTTTGCAGTTAGAGGTGAAATATATTGATTTTTATGCTTTCATCAGAGAAGGTATTAGATATGTGTAAAATTTTACCCCCCACCCCCTAGTTTTTACCAAACGTCCATATTTTGAGACCCTCTGAATCCGAAAAAGAGTTTTTACGAAAGTGTCTGTCTTGGTTTTCTTTTTTAATACCAACTTCATTTGTTTTCAAACTCGAACGAGGGGTTGACAATTCAACTGAAAAGTGTACACCTACTTCTGACTTCAAGATAATTCAAGATAATTCAGAATATTTCAAATACTTCAGGACACTTCAGAATATTCCAAGATAATTCAAGATATTTAAATGCACGTCAGAATAATTCAATGTACTTTAGGATAATTCACATACTACAGGATATTTCATGTACTTCAAGATACTTAAAGATATTTCAAATACTTCAGGATACTTCAGAATCTTTCAAGATAATTCAAGATAGTTCAAGGTACTTCAGAATAATTCAATGTAATTTAAGATAGTTCACATACTTCAGGATATTTAATGTACTTCAAGATACTTCAAGATATTTCAAATACTTCAGGATAGTTCAGAATATTTCAAGATAATTCAGGATATTTCAAGGTACTTCAGAATAATTCAATGTACTTCAGGATAATTCACATACTTCAGGATATTTCACGTACTTCAGGATACTTCAAGATATGTCAAAGTAATTCAGAATATCTCCATGTACTTTAGGATAATTCACATACTTCAGGATACTTCACGTACTTCAGGATACTTCAAGATATGTCAAAGTAATTCAGAATATCTCCATGTACTTTAGGATAATTCACATACTTCAGGATACTTCACGTGCTTCAAGATACTTCAAGATATTTTAAATACTTCAGGATACTTTAGAATATTTCAAGATAATTCAAGATATTTAAAGGCACTTCAGAATAATTCAATGTACATCAGGATAATTCACATACTTCAGGATATTTCACGTACTTCAGGATACTTCAAGATATTTCAAAGTAATTCAGAATATCTGCATGTACTTTAGGATAATTCACATATTTCAGGATATTTCACGTGCTTCAAGATACTTCAAGATATTTCAAATACTTCAGGATACTTTAGAATATTTCAAGATAATTCAAGATATTTAAAGGCACTTCAAAATAATTCAATGTACTTCAGGATGATTCACATACTCCAGGATATTTCACGTACTTCAAGATACTTCAAGATATTTTAAATACTTTAGGATACTTCAGAATATTTCAAGATAATTCAAGATATTTCAAGGTACTTCAGAATAATTCAATGTACT
>JAAAKG020147134.1:0-10523 GCA_010014905.2 Druon quercuslanigerum
CTTTACTGATCAGTACATCAAAAACTTTACATCATTGGAATAATTTTCAACCCTGATCAACAAAACTAACATCATCTCTACAAAATAATTATCATGCCCAGTGCCCGGTCAGCTCCCCATCATTTGATCTAACCAGGTGTAAAGTTAAAAGATAGCATCGTTAGCAGATTGAAGCGTTACTCAACATTAGAACTCTCTACAGTAAAAAATTCCTTTTTGGATAATTAAACATAAAAAAAGCCAGCCATTTCCCCAATTGAGCGGAAAAAGGAACCGGCACAATTTACATGAAAATCTGGCCCCAGTCAAATTGGCTGACATTGCAATATAATATAGTTCAAAGCCTCCTGATCAAAAAATCCTGATGGATACTAGTCCAAAAAATCAAAAGTTTTCGAGATAGGTGAGGCTGAATGAGAAAAATATGACCACAAGCGAAGCTGGACTGGTAAGACCAGTCAGGCTAATAAGGGCAACAAAACGGCGCTTTTCTGATGATAATAGGCGATGTAATGGCGCTGTCCTGGCAATGTGAATACTGTTCGAAATATTAAAGGTAGAAGACAGTTCAGTCAATGAATACAAGACTGTAGAGCAGTCGAATTATCAAAGGAAAAGCCAGTCCAGCTACTGAAGGCAATGTCATGGGACTGCCCTGGCAATGTAATGATTTTTCAAAATAATCAAGACAAAGGACATTCTGGACTATCAAAGATATTTTGTAGCCCAGATAATTAAGACAAGACGTTTAGTCATTTCTCTGATTTTAACAGAAATAGTTATGAAAGATTTAGAGGTTTTTACTTTCAAGAAATTAGATTTTGTTTTGCCTTTTTATTTTCAGAATGTCGACGATACATTATGATGTGTTTGTCTGATAAAATTGTAGATGGTCATTCATGCTTTTAACAGTTTTCATCCAAAACTTCAAGTTACTCATGAAATAGAACAGAATAATAGAATCAGGTTTTTGGACATTGAAGTGATTAAGGTTTAGGGTGGTAATATTATTACCAAATGGTATAGGAAATTTACATATCCAGGTATAGTTTTAAATTTCTTTTCTGCTCATCCTTTTCAAAACAAAATTTCAGTAGTCAAGAATTTCGTTGGCAGAGCTCTAGGATTGTCCCACTTTTAATTTCACACCAGAAATTTAAACATTGCTAGGAATATCCGTTTCTGAGTCATTACCCACAAAAGTTAATTGAGCAACATATTGCAATTAGCATTCAAAAAATCAAAACTTTTGTTCTTTCATTTTTTGGTTAAATTTCTAAAGCTATTGAACTTATGTTAAAGAAGTTAAAATTTCATATTGCTTTTGGTATACCATTTACAATGGATTTAGTGATAAATTTTTGTAAAGATCCTGTAGATAATTTTGAAAAGGGTGGTGTTGTCTACAAGATCCGTTGCAGGATCTGTAAGATGAATTACGTGGGACAGACTTGCGGACTTCTTAATACTAGGATAGAGAAAAACAAAAGTTAGACTTTATGAAAATGTTTTATATTAAAAAACAAAAAAGTTATCTATTAATTTAAAAACTGATTTGGATACATTAATCCAAAGTTATGCTAATATGATTAATTACATTTAACGGTAAAGTTCCATGAATCTTGTTTTTATTTTACTTTCTCTATTTCGGATTTATTTATGACGGATGGGGATGTGGTTGGTGCCCTTCTCATTTTTCTTTTCTCTTTTTTATTTTTGTCTGAAATTTAAGTTTACAATATTTTTTTTTTAGATTACAATTAGAGCATTTTTTGTTTGTTTGTTATGGTCCAAATTTGGTCGTTCGATTCTTGTTTTTTACAGGATTTTGCATCAATTGGTAAAATCAAGCCTTTTTTTAAATTACACCTCGTAATGAAAAAAGTATTGAAAAATGACTAGGCTTGATTTCTTTGCTTTCCAATGTGACATGAAAATTTTTTGTAAAATCAACCCTTATATTAAAAGGCGACGCTCTGTGTTGCAAAAATGTATTTAAAAAAAGAAACTATCAAGATGGAAAATACTTATAAAATTTTAATACGGTAATTTCAAAGCATAACTAAGGAGCAAATTTATGCTTCACCCCTAATCGTTACAAAAACAACTCCTGTGCATGTATCCGAATACAACTTCTATTACAACAATTCTGAACGAGAAAATTTCATTGTCGTGTAACGACAAATTTAAATTTTCAGAACGATTGCAAATTTTTTGCAATGTGTACATTGCAAAATGTACATATTCGAACACCAATCAAATTCAGACATATTCACAATAAGGGTAGTTTTCTGGTAATACTAAAACTTGATCTCTCACAGCATTGTGTCAATAAAAGAGTCATGTGACCGATCTATCTGGGTTAGGTCAAACTTGTATTGATTCCACTAGGGTAGGTGTCTAAGTATATACATAGTAATATAGTAAATGTACATAAATCTATCACTAATAAAATTCAGACAAATTTCACTATAAGGGCAGTTTTATGAAAATACTAAAACTTGATTTCTTACAGCATTGATTTGATAAAAAATCATGTGACCGATCTACCTGGATGAGGTTGGACTTGTATGGGTTTCACTTAGGCAGGTGTCTGAAAATGTAAATAGTCTACCACCATTAAATTTCAGACCAATTTCACGGCAAGGTTATTTTTTGGGGAAGCTATAATTTCATACCTTAGAGCATTGGGTATGTCTGAAGGTGTTGAAAGGGATTAAAATGTGCATAATGAGGGTAATTTTTGCAACGATAAGGGGTAATTAATAATAAGCCCTAAAAGTAATATGTTAATATTTCATAACTAAGTTCCATGTATGTAGATATCGAATTTTTGCAATATGTTTTTCATTACATGTGGTTCGTTTTTTTATAAGGAATAATTTTACAAAAGCCATTGATATGATATTAAAGAATAAAAAAGAGCACAAAAATCCCAACAGTTAATATATACATTTTATGGCATTGGTCTGCAGGTTTGTATTCGGATAAAAATACGGGGGTTGTTTTTGTGACGATAAGGAGTTAACAATAATTTTGCTCCTTAGTTGTGCTTTATAAATACCGTATGAATATTTTTACAATTTAACAATTCACAAAAATATTTCATCTCACATTGGAAAGCAAAAAATAGCAAAAAAATCTAGGCTAGTAACTTTTTAAATAATTTTTTCAGTACAGGGCGTAATTTTTTTAGAATAAGGGTTGATTTTACAAAAGCGATTCATAGCATGTTGTACAGCACAAAAAGAGAAAAAAAATTTAACCTAGTCATTTTATTAAATTTAATGATTTTTTAAATGATTTTTGTAGAGGGCGCTGCTGAGTTAACGGCCTCGAGCAGAAACCGAGTTTTTGCGAGTTCAGTTGAAAACATCATTGGTGCGAGAGAAGTTCTTAAATCTGCTAAGGATGCAATTGTAGACGGAGCGCAGTGGGAGGAAATTCATTTTTTTCTTTCGAAAATGCCCAGAGCCTTCTATTTCGGTCTGATTTTTAATTTAAAAAAATGAAAATTCATTAAATTTTGAAGAGCTTGACGCTCCGAACTTTTGTCTCTTCTATTTCTTTATTAATAACTTTTTCACTCAAAGTACAGAAAAAAAAAAACTTTGTATATCAAAATGTTTTATGCTTTAATAACTGATCAGGTAGACTTTATATTGTCTTAAATGAACATTTAGGGCCTTA
Organism: Druon quercuslanigerum; assembly: GCA_010014905.2. NCBI lineage: Eukaryota > Metazoa > Arthropoda > Insecta > Hymenoptera > Cynipidae > Druon > Druon quercuslanigerum. The sequence continues at coordinate 3,691 of JAAAKG020147134.1, forward strand.
GAGAATACAAATAATTCCTTAATTTTTCCTTTTATTTGTTATAAACAAATTTAATGAACAAATAATAGTATTATTTTCGGTTACGGAAATTTTCTGTTTACCAAAAGTGCTTCATAATAATGTAGGAATGACATTTAAATAAAATACATACAAAAAAGTATTTTAATAACCATTGTTATAAACAATTATTGCATCAAAATAATAAAATTTGATATTTTTTCGAACTATAGTTTCCTTTAGTGGACAAAACGGCTTCAGGCATTGGTTAAAATAATAAATATTTATTAATATTTGATAAAATAAAACAATTCAAATTTTTATAAACAAATTCAAAATTTAAACCCTTTCGCAAAGAAAAAAATGGTTGCACTAGAAATAAAATAAATATAATATAAATATAAAATAAAAGATTTAAATTTAAGGTTTTATCAACTTTTAATTTTCTTTAATCGTTAGAATGGCTATGGATATTACTTAAAAAATGTATCTTTGATCATTTTAAACTTAGAAAAACCTTAAGTTTAAATATTTTTTTACAAGAGTTCTTAGGAAAAGTTTTGAATGTTAACATTTCTAATATTTTAAGAACAAGTAGTCATTAATCTAATAGCTTAAAACATTCTTAGTGCAAAAAAATCTATGCCAAAGGGTCAAACTATAGAATTTGTTTGATCTAATTTGTTTATAAAAATTGAAATTTTTGTATTTTATGAAATATTATTAAATATTTTTGATTTTAAGGAATACCTGAAGTCGTTCTAACGATTGAAAGAAATTATATTTGTTTTAAATCTCAAATTTTAATATTTTTCCTCAAGAATTGTTTCTAACAATCGGTAGTGTAAACTTTTAAATCATTTATGTAATTAAATGTCATTCTTACATTAACTATTGGTTAATTTGTTCATAAAATTTGTTTATAACAAAAAAGTGGAATAACAAACAAATTATTTGTATTCAAAGCGTAAAGCTCTTCAAAATTTAATGAATTTTATTATTTTTTTAAATTAAAAATCGGAACAAAATTTTGAAGGCTCTGGACATTTTTGAACGATAAAAGGCATTTCCTCTTGCGCGATTTTTTTACAAAATCTATATTTCAGCCAATTTTTAATAAATCGATCTAATAATTTCCAGAAATCTTCCTCGAATAGGAAAGAACAAGTGTCTAGTTTTCTTCGACGAGGTAGAAAAAGAGTCCTTACAATCAGGTCTCCATGCAGAATTAACTATTATTAAACAATTTGAATTTTTAATTTTTTCCTGTATTTTCATGCATCGCTAGAGTATAGTGCATAATCATAGCAAATTTCAAAAATCTTTAATAATATTTGTCAGTTTCCTTCTCTGGGATTTCTTTTTCTTTTACATCGTGCCTTATAGTTTTAGACTTAGTAATATATTTCTTTCCCTACAATATAACACATAACTTTTGTCAATTTGTAATTAAAAGAAACGTCTACTCATTGAATGCCCTCCATTAATTTCGTTATAATTTGGTACTTAAAACTTTTTAAATTTACAATAGTAGAATTTAATGTGACAAATTACATTAGACTATTTAAACTAATTTTAAAATACAAGATTTTTTAGAAAAAAGCTTTTAAGAAATCAAATAAAAATAATAATAGGATATTAAAATTATCAGAAAAGTTAATTTTCAATTTTCTCTAATACTTTTAAGTAGTACCTTATTTCGGGAACATTTTTTCTTATTCTTCTACCAATTTTCTTCACATCTATTTCTTATCCTGCCTCGATCCATATTTAGTATCTTTTTATTTTAAGCAAACTTAAACTATCCTAAACAGAATCAATCATTAAAAAACAGATTTGTAAAGTATCTTACTTCCCGGCTCATTAGAGACATAAATATCAATAGAAAAATGAGGGAGAAAAAGGGAAAGAGTCAACCAAAAACCAACCTCTGACTCTTTCTCTTTCTTCGTTCTTTTTATACTACTTGGGGAACAACATGTTTCCGGGCCAATTTAGACCTCCTCATCAAGGAGTAATTTATGGGATAGACTAAGGTATAAAACAAAAAAGATAATGTAATTAAAAAAGAAAATATTTCAATGGACATTCTCTAAAATATGATTAATTTCAATATAGTCTATATTTTTATTTTTTTTTATTTTTTTGGTTTCTCTCATGATAAAGGATTTTAATCTCAAAATCTAGCGCAATTTTATTTGCTTATTAATTGATTTTATTTATTTTAAGCTACTTTCATCTTTTTATTAGTAATTATGTAAAAAAATAAGTTACTCCCTGTGTTTATTTGCTAGCTGTTTTAGAAACACACACTAGAAAGTCCTGTCACTGATTCTCATTATTGTAATAAGAAACACTTTAATAATTCTATTTTATATATTATTTGAACATTAAATAATTAAAAATGAGCACGAAGAGAAAAGAAATATTTTTGATATGTAGCTTGTAAAATCTCGACGTAAACTGACTTCTTCAACCGAAAGAAAAATTCTTCGAGATTGTCAGATTTTCGAGAAGAAATACTTGTTACATAAGGAGGGAAGAAGAGAGATAGAAAGAGAGAGAGTCAATAGAGGACAAAAGTGCGAACGAAAATTTTAGTGTTTACTCTTGCTATAGAAAAACGTTAAAGGACTCAATTTTTACGAGCGACACTAATTCATCTTAACCCAGACAACTCTTAATAGGACACATGTTGATTAAAGTTTAGACTACTTTACATGAAATTCATAAAAAATGCATTTTCTTCGGAATCCTGTTTTAAACTTTGGTCAACATGTGTCCTGTTAAGAGTTGTCTGGGTCAGGATGAATTAGTGTCGCTCGTAAAAATTGAGTCCTTTACCGTTTTTTTATAGCAAGAGTAAATACTAAAATTTTCGCTCGCATTTTTGTCCTCTATTGACCCTCTCTCTCTCTCTATTTTTCTCTCTTTTTCCCTCTTTATGTAACTTGAAATTCTCCTTGAAAATCTGACAATCTCGAAGAATTTTTCTTTCGGTTGAAGAAGCCAGTTTACGTCGAGATTTTACACGTTACACATAAAAAATATTTGTTTTCTGTTCGTGCACATTTATAATCATTTTATGTTCAAATAATATATAAAATATAATTTTAAAAGTGTTTATAATTACAATAATCATAATCAGTGACAGGACTTTCTAGTGTGGGTTTCTAAAACAGCTTTCAAATAAACACAGGGAGTAACTCATTTTTTTACATAATTACTCATAAAAAGATGAATGTAGCTTAAAATAAATGAAATAAATTAATGAGAAAATAAAATTGTGCTGGATTTTGATAAAAAAAAGAGGGAACTTATGAAGATGTTATTTGTAGAGAGAAAAGGAGATAAAGCCATTAATTTGAAAAGGGATCTCGATACAGCAAAGTATAGGATAGAGTCATTAAATAGATATAAGTAATTTACTGTTAATTTTTTAATCAAAAATGAAACATTTTTTTAACAATCATTTTCTCAATAAAAATATAGACTATATTGAAATTAATCATATTTCAGAGAATGTCCATTGAAATATTTTCTTTTTAGGTTACATCATCTTTTCAGTTTTATACCTTAGTTTATCCCATAAATTACTCCCTGATGAGGAGGTCTAAATTGGCCTCGAAACATGTTGGTCTCTGAGTAGTATAAAAAGGGCGGAGAAAGAGAAAAATTGAGAGGTTGGTTTTTGGTTGACTCTTTCCCCTTTTCTCCCTCTTTTTTCTTTTTTATTGATATTTATGTCTCTAATGAGCCGGGAAGTAAGATAGTTTAAAAATCTGTTTTTTAATGATTAAATATTTTTCATGCTCTTTTGCATAAAATTATTCTTGAAAAAATTGATTATTTTTCAATCTCAAAATACAAAATTTTAAACTGAGACACTCAACAAGTTATTCGTTTCCAATCTATTGGTTTAGCTTATAAATATTTTATAATTTCTTTTAATTGAGTCGTGACTCATTCTTTGATCCGGACTCTCAATTATAGTTTTCAATTGTTTGCAACATTTATATCTAACTTTAGATTATTTCACTTACCTAATTCATCATCAGATGCAAGCACCATTTCTTGCGTTAAAACCGCACAAAGTATTAGAAAACTGATATCGAATATTACTGCGATGTTTAAAAGAAAGTGTGTCATCGCAGAACGAACCTGGTGGTTAAGGGCAAGGTAATGCGTCTTTTATCCTGAAAGTTTGTTTACGCTAGTACAAAATCGCATGACTAGTTGAATTTATACTGTAATATCAAAAACATTCTACTCAGACTGAGATTGCATTCATGACTTTTTTATTTACTGACACACTTAATGATTGTTATCAAAAATAATTTTGTCACTTCTCATTTATTGATCACTAGCAAGAACTGAACAAATCTCTATCATATTTTGAACAATAGGGTGTTTTATTTTTATTTTCATATCCAAATAGCAAACACAAGACATTAATTGATTTCAACTTTTTTTTTAATCCGCTCTAATTTTCGTACTTTCAAATTGTTAATCTTATGTATCATAAATTGGTCGCCGTTTACATTCTCATCAGAGAAGTATTATATTGTTTCTGGCTTTTTGAAAGTCTCTGCTTTTTGAAAGCCCTAATTTATTAATTTTTTGCATTTACCTGAAAAACCAAAAATTTTATTTTGTGATCAAACTGTGCAAGATGCCAAAAAAGATGAGAAAACTTTAGTCTTAAACAAAATTAAAATAGAAATATTAGAGTTAGGCAGAAACAACATTTTGGAAAATCAACACAAGATACTAAAAAAATCAAATTTAAATTTTTTATTAATCATTTTTTAATGCAAAGCTTAGTTTTTGTGTTAATTGTAAAAACTTTAATAATAAATAGAAACTTTTGAACAAACGACACGAGATTTGAAAACATATGAATGGACAAATATTTTGCACTCAAGAAAGATCTACAAATTTTTTTACAAGCCTTCTCTGATAGGACAGACTTAATTTTTGTTTTAATCGTAAAAATAATATTAAAATTAACAAAAATAGTAGCGAAACGACACAAGGTACAAACAAGAAATTAATAGACAAGAGTTTATTATCCAAAAAAGAGACAAAAAGTGACGAAGAATCTACGAAGAAAGTGCCAGGACAAAGGTTGACCAGGACCAAGGGGGTCATTTGACTGTAACACCAATTGTGACCTTGAGGTCCATTTTCAAGGACAAATAAGGGTAAGACCATTTTCTTAAATGAGAGCCCCTATTTTAGGCTGCGGATTTGAAAAGAGCGGAAAGTTTCACGTCAAAAATGACCTGTGGAAAAATGGTTTTTGTGACCTGAAAAAGGTAAAAAATGAAGGTCAAATGTCTGAGAAACGACCAGATATCTTGTGAAATGCTTTATCTACGAAGAAATTGCTCGGACAAAGGTTAACCAGGACAAAGGGGGATACTTGACTTTACCATTAAATTTGACCTTGAGATCAATTTTCAATTACAAATGGAGATGTAAGACCCTTTTCTTAAATGAGAAATTCTATTTTTTACTGCGGATTTCAAAAGAGCGGAAAATTTCACGTCCAAAATGACCTATGAAAAAATGTTTTTTTGACCTGAAAAAGGTAAAAAATGAAGTTCAAATGTCGCAGAAAAGACCAGATATCTTGTAAAATACTTTATCTACGAAGAAATTGTTTCGAAAAAGGTTGACCAGGACCGAGGGGGACCTTACCATTAATTTTGACCTTGAGTTCAATTTTCAAGGACAAATGGAGATGAGAACCTTTTCTTAAATGAGAACTCCTATTTTTGACTGCGGTTTTGAAAAAAGCGGAAAATTTCACGTTAGAAAAGACCCGTGGAAAAATATTTGTTGTATTTTTTTACCTTTTCAAGTTCACAAAAATTATTTTTCCACCGGTCATTTATAGCGTGAAATTTCCCGCTCCTTTTAAATCCGCAGTCAAAAATAGGGGTCCTCATTTCAGAAAAGGGGCTTAGGTACATTTGACCTTGAAAATTGGCCTCAAGGTCAAAATTTATGGGACAGTCAAATGTCCTTCTCGGTCCTGGCCAACCTTTGTGCGAACCATTTCTTCGTAAATATTAAAATGGGTCATCGTGTATATTATAGTGAAAGCTTTCCAAATCTTTAAGAAGCATTAAACCCTCTATTTTAAAATATTAAACAATGTAATTTTTTTCCAACTTCCTACAAAAGTTTTAAAGCTTTTAAATTCATATTTTTTATTTTAAAGTAATACTATTTTTCTCGAAAATACTTTTTTAGTTGAAATTTTTTTTTTCATGCTGTTAAATAGTAATTATTCAAATTTTAATATTTTATTATTTTAATTGAAAATTGGTCTCTTTGATTCTGCATTATTCTTTTTAACTGGAAATATATCTATTACATTTTTCGTAAAAAATTTATCTTTTTCTATTGAAGAATCCATGTATTATTTTTTGCTAAAAGTTTAACAATTTGGTTGAAAAATCAAGTATTCTAGTTAAATATTTATCGTTTTAGTTAAAAATTAATCTTTTTGGTTAAAAATAAAACTACTTGGCTTCATGTTTAACTTATCTTTAAAAAGTTTAACTCCTTGGTTAAAAAAGGGTTTGATTTTTGGTTGAAAATTCAAATATTCGAGTTAAATATTTTTATATTCAGTTTAAAATTTTATTTTTTGGTTAAATATAATTGTACTTGGTGAAAGTTAAGCTACTAGAAGAAAAGCTCATCTTTTTAGTTAAAAATTTAAATCTGTTTCAGTTCAGGAAATTTTATTTTTCCGTTAAAGGTGCATATTAAGAGTTTTTAAGAAAATCTTTAAAATTAGGATTTGCAAAAAGATATATATA
>JAAAKG020147135.1:0-10523 GCA_010014905.2 Druon quercuslanigerum
TTGTCATTTGTTTTATTCCCTGCAGTATTTTTATAATTTCAACGAGTTATTATAGAAAAAAATATGAGATGCTATAAAAGTTTGAATAAAATTGACACTATTTTACAGATCGTTATTCTTACGGTTGAATTTGTACGAGTTGATTTGCGATAACGACAACGGCTTTAAGAAAGAGATTTTTCTCTCAACTGGTGATATTTATCGTTCCTCCTAAAATTCTTCTTTCCCCTCCTATGTTTCCATCGGTTGAGGATTATATCGGTAGAGGATTACTTTAGGACCGATTTTCTTTTTTTATCTGAAGTTTTCCTCTTTATTCTAATTGTCTGTTGTAGGCGCGGAAATCTCACTTTATTAAGTCCGAAGTGGAATTTCTTATTTGCATGAACGTAAGTCGATTTGTCGTCAATTGGATTCTTGGCGACTTAATCGATTTACTTGACTTTCGGTGCTCAATTTATCTACATAATTCGAATTCCAAAATCAAATAGTGAGCTTATCATATTCATAGAAAACATTTTCTTGAATATACGAAATTTGCTTGATCTTATTACAATTTTGTATTATTTTATTATTATCTTACTAGAAAAAATAGCGCGCTTAATATGTTTTTTTATTTGTTCCTCATTTTGAATGCGTAATTATCATATTAAACTAGATCAGAATTACAGAATTTTTAATTTTAAAACTTAAAACTCCTAAAATTTTGTTTTGTATTTTTGATAAATTAAAAACTTTTCGATTTTAAGGATTAAGTATTAAAAATTTTACGATTTTCAGGATCTATAATTAAAAAATTATTCAATCTTAAAGATGTGAAGATAAAATCTTTTATTTAGCTTAGATGATTTTAAAGATAAAAAGTCAAAGTTTTAATTTTAAATCTTCCAAATTAAAGGGTTTTTGCATGTAGATCATCAAATATTCAGAGTTTTTTAATTGGATAACTTAAACCTTGGATATTCTTTATTGTAAATTTTGAATATCAAAAACTCTTTCACTTTAAATATTTTTAATTCAAAGCCCGATAATTTGAAGGATTTCAATTGAAAATTCGTCAATTTTAAACATGTCTTAATACAAATTCTTAACTTTTGATACCTTTCAAGATCAAAAGTTGAGCGTCCAATGCTAAATATTACAAGTTAAAGAAATTTAGAATGTAAATCATAAAATCGGCAGGATTTCTTACATGTAAGAAGTAAGAGTCGAAAAATTCTTGATTTAAAAAAGTAAAAACACTTTTACTGCTTAGATTTAAAAACTCTTTAATTTTAAAGATTTGAAGTTTAAAGTTGTATAATTTTAAAGAGTTTCAGTTGAAAATTCTGGAATTCTGATATCATTGTAAATTATTCAATTTCAAATATTTATATTATATTAAGGTATGTAATTTCAAACTTTTTTTAATAGTTAGATTTTAAATATGTACAATTAGGAAATCTTCAATTTCGAAGATATAAAATAAAAATTTTTAAATTTGATCATTTGAAAAAAAGCAGAAGATAAGTTTTGTGTGATAAATTTTTAAAGTTCAAGAAGTTTCAAATATAAGGTATAAAAATTTCAGGAGTAGAAATTATAAAACTTAAAACTTGCGTAATTTTTATTTATAAATTAAAAAAATTAAAAGCTCTTCTATGTTTAATATCTTTCAAAGCACTAAAATTTTGAAGATTGACAATAGAATACCCTCCAATTTTAAAGATGCAAAAATAAAAGTTTTTGTGTTCTGATGATTTTGAAGATCAAAAATCTAGATTCAATTTTACATCCTTTAGATTAAAGAAATAAAGCATTGAATTTACAACCTTTTTAATGGTAAAATTTACAAATTGCATAATTTTTAATTGTAAATTTTTAGTATTAAAAAGTCTTCAATTTTTGAAACTTAGAATTTAAAGCTCTGCAATTTTAAACGATTTTGTATTGCTTTTAAAATTATTCAATTTTAACGATTTGTAGTTGAAAATGTTTAATTCTTGAATGTTTGCAATTGCACACTTTATGATATTCAATGTATATAATAGAAAATGATACAATTTTGAATGCCTTTTTTTAACCAGTTCTATTTTGAAAATTACGAATTATTTAATTGTTAAGATTTGCAATTGAAAATTACTCTGTTGCATATGCTTTCGCCTATTAAAAAGGAAATGCGGCTGTAATTAGTTCCTTTTTTAAATACTTCCTCAATATATAGTAATATAGTTCTTAATTTTCAAATCACAATTGTAATTGCAAGAATATCTAATACCAAACAGATTGAACACCGATTATAGAAAGATTTTTAATTATTGGGAAGGTAATGATATTCATTTTAATATATATATTTAAAGATTTATTATTAGTAATTTATGGAAATAAAATTATGGTTGTTAGAGAATTGCTGCTTTTCCAGAAAAGTAAATTAAATTAAGACCAGTGAATATTGAACGTATCTGTTCATTTTCGTAATGGAATTCCATGTACCCGATAAATATTCGTGTTTCGTAATGAAACGAGGATCACCAATAAATAGCTGACACGTAGAATTCGCTGGTAACAATTCCAGGAAAGTGAGATAAAAATTGCAAATGACAGTTTAAATTTTTGAGGATTTTATACTAAAGCTTTTTTCATCAAAAGCATAATTTTTTAAAATTCGAAAATATTTTTTCATTCAAGAAAATAACACGTTATGACTATTTCACTGTTAAACTTATAAGCTGAAATATTTCTTATAGGAAGCTTTGATAGTCAGTTTTAAATTAATTATTTTATATTTAAATATTTTGAATAGCTTGTTTTTAATTTTAAATTTGTCGAAATCTTAGAATTTTCTAATTGAAAATTGTCAGTATTTCTCAAATCCAAGCCTTACACTTACGAGCATTTAAGAATAAGGAATTGAAAATTGGATTATTTTTTATTGAAAATGTTCCATAGTATTAAGTATTTCTTAATATAAATTTTAAAAATTTCAAATTAAAAAATTAAAAATGATTACACCTTTTTAAAAGGGCAGGATTTCTGTTTTAAAACCTGGACAGAGAGTTACCAATTTAATAATTCTAGATTTAAATATTCTAAATTGTGTAGGGTTAATTTTAGTCACTTTTGAATTTAAAAGTTTTATATTTAAATATTCTGAACTTATTGCTTTCAATTTTACATTCTTCAAAATAGTCGTATATAAAATTAAAAGACTGCACAGTTGCAACATTTTTAGTATAAATGATTTGAAATAAAACTAGTTTGGATTTATTCTAAAAATGTAAGTTTTTCTATCCTAACAACAATTAGGTTACAATTATATTCACGAATTTGTGTATTAGGATCTGTCAAAATTTTATTCAGTGTTTTAGGTGTCATTCCGTGTTATTATATTAATTATGATAGAAGATGTTACTAAATACCCGAGGATAATGGCATCAAAATCACAATAATCAGTATACCAACAAAATTTACATCTTTGAAATAATTTCGACTCTGATCAACAAAATCAACATCTTTTATAAAAATAATTATAAATATAATGACTACAGAATAAATTTAAAACAATTTGAAGTTAGGACTATAATTTTTCAACTTTAAGCCTTAAAAACTAGAAGATTTCAGAACCAGGGAGGCGATTATGTAATTTCATTTTACTTTTATGTTACTTTACGTGAATATCAAATTTACTTCACTGCTGTCTTTTAAACAAAACAAATTGACAAACGCTGTAAATTTTGATAAAATACTGAAATGTCGTGAATTTCCATTTAATCTCACTTTAGATTGAAAAAAACTAAAGCGAGATGAATTTTACATTTTTTATCATCAAACAATCATATATCCTGAAACGTAGCCAAATCCCATTTCGTTATGAAAATTGCCGTGATCAGATGACGTGGACTGCACCAATTACTAGCACCGAAGGCAAGCGCGCAAAACTAGTTCACGTTTTTAGGTTCTTATTTCTGAACACTGGAAATGTTAACAATTTGAAGAGCCATTATCAACCAAAATCTTAAATATTATATTTAAAAAAAAATCCAGAACACTCATCAGTATTTGTGAGTTAAAAGAGTTTGAAATTAAATAACATACATTGAACGATTTTGAATTGAAAAGGTTCCAAATAAAAAAACGTTAGATTACGTAAAATTATGAAAAAGGACAACATTTTAAATGGAATAAAAAGGAATTAAGCTAGCATCATTTTAAAAGAGTATTTTTTTAAACAAAATTGCCCAAAAACTTAAAGTCCCATAAGTTCACCACTTTTTCATTATTTGAAAAATTAGTTAAATAATTATTGTGTTATTTATTCTGCAGTGTAAACTATTGCGAATAAGATTAAACTAGATTGAGATGAAATCAGACAGTTTGAAATTTAACCTCCGCAAAATAATTGCAAAATTAGCATGATAAAGGAGATAGTTTATGTACATAGATACATTTGCAGTTCTGTATGTGTCTGTTCGTCGGGCAAGATTTGTTTCGCTTTGTGGCTATCTTAGGACCATTGTTCCGACATCAAGAACCAACCAACTTTTCTGTTCTTTCAGACACCAAACTTTAAGGACCTTTTTGAAGTTCTTTACCGCCTGTTTTATTAAATTAAATTTGGATTTATTCTCTTTTCTTGACAGAACAACACTCTAATGTTAGTTACAGTAAGAATAATTAAATCAACTGTTTGAATCTATTACAATAGCAATTTCTTAATTCCAAGAGAGAGTAGAGTCTTGATTAGGACCTACTGAAAAATTTAAAATGAATAGATTTATAAGGAATAGCAATGAAACGTTTCTTTATGGCATTACGAAAAACTAAAAAGTAAATTTTTTTTTAAGTTTGAGACCATTGGGCAAGTCAATTGAAAATTTTCAAAATTTGTATTGTATGGTGAAAAAATATGTCTTTGAAATTTTTTACGCAAAGTTTTTGATTGTAAATAAGCTTAGATGGAAAAAAAATAGAAGCAATATTTTTTTATCGAAAAATATATTTTTTTTAAATGAAGAAAATTGTGATACAATTTTACAATTTTTTTTAATTGATTTTGAAACTAGAGGCAACTTTAGGTACAAATGAAAAATATTGAATATTTCGTGATTTTTAAAAATATTATATTTCGACGGTGATATTTTTTTACTTTTTTCTCACATAAAGTTATTTCCATGAAATCTAACAAACAGAATTTTTTAATAATGCTCTACTTTTTACGTATCCTGTGTAATCGGATTTTTACGAATATTGTGTAAAAATGGCTCATGTTTCAAGATCCGAAAAAAAATATTGAAAAAATTGGTTTAAATTAAAAAAGTGACATTTTTTCAGTTTTTTACAAAGGGCATAAAAAATAAACAAATAAACATTTTTTGGCCACTCGAGGTACAAATTAACAAAATTTGATTTTGTTTTAATTTTTGAGATATAATATTTTGACAACAAAATTTTTTACTTGCTTTTTCCACCTAAAGTTATTAACAGTTTTCAAAAGTTAACATAAAAAAATTTATTTCTTTTTTCAAAATACGGAGTTTAATATTTAGATTATTAATAATTTTGCAGAGTATCTGAATTGCTAGTATATTTTGAGTTACCTAAGCGCTTTGAAATTTTCTGAATTCCCTGATTTCCTAGCATTCCTGGATTATTCTAAATTCATTGTATTCTCTGAATACCTAAAATTCTTTGCATTTATAAATTCTCTGAAATCTTTGATTTGTCTACATTCCTTGACAACCTGGAATATTCTGAATTTTCTGAATTCTGTGAATATCCTGAATTTCCTGAATGCATTAAATTTCTTAAAATCTTTGAATTTCTTAAATATTCGGAGTTCCCTAAATTCCTTAAATTCCCTGAATACTTTGAAATTCCTCAAAATCTCTTAATTTTCTTAATTCTTAGAATTTTATAAATTCCTTAATTACTTGAATTTTCTGAATTTTCTGAATTCCTTGGATATTCTGAATTCCTGAAATTTCTGGAATATTCTGAATTCCTTGAATTTCAGCAAAATTCTGAATCCCTAAAATTTTATTAAATTATTTTAATCCCCTGAGTTATCAGGGGATTAAAGTTCTTTATTAATGTTCTTAAATAAAAAATTAAAGTTCCTTCAGTTATTCTAAATGTCTGAAATATTATGAATTCCCTAAATGCTCTGAAATTATCTGATTGCTGTGAACTTCTTGAACATTTAAAATGTTTCAAATTACATGAATTCTCCTAAATCATTAAATATCCTTAATTCCCTAAATTCCATGAAATCATAGAATTTATTTATTTCCTGCAATCCATTTCAATTTTTCTCAATTCCTTGCATTATTCTGAAGTACCTAGAATCCAGGGATTTTTCTGAATTCAGGAAGTTTCATGAATCCAAGAAATTCAGATAATTCAAAGTTTATAGAGGATTTTAGATAAATCTGGAAGTTCGAAGGAATTCAGAAGATCTAAATCAAATTAAAAAAAAATTAAAAGTGGTTTGAAAGAGTTTGAAAGCAGTTCAAAGAGTCCCAGCTATCAGAAGAAATGGACTATTATTTTGTTTGCATGTTGAGCTCTTCATCGTTTAAATGGTAATATTCATTATTTATTAATGTCTATCTCTCCAATTAATTTTGTAGACTTTCTTTTAAAAAACGCGAATCGCTATATGTTCAGTCTTAAATACAATCAAAGTTGCAAATGTTCTCCCTGAAACTTTATTTCAAGCGCTATAAAAGTTAATTATACCCTGCACAATTTAAACTTACTAGAAACTTTTTCCAGCAGATGCTGCGCAATTTTTTCGGGACGTTCAAGCAATTCACGTCCTTTCGAGTGACCGAACTTTAATCCTCGTTAATTTAGTCTAGAGTGAGACACTGATTATGAAAGCTGCAAATGAAAAGCGTTCAATTTTAGGGGTTTTGCTTAAAAATAAATTATTATTAAGTGAAATATTTAGTTTATGTAAGCTAATGCAATTTCTAAACATGATTTTTTGCAGATATTGAAGTGCCATCAAATCAAGAAAGATCGAATCTGAGACAGCAGCTAATCCACGAGAAACATCTCGTGGAAACGGGTGATCGAATTGGTAAGTTAACAAAAAAAGCTCTTGTAACACTAAAATTTTTACATTTATCGGCAGAGTGCGCTTATTTAAAAAAATAATTTAATCCCTCCTTTTAATATTTTTATTTCTCGTACGTTCCAATTTTGAATGAACTTTGGAGCTCACAGAACGAAATTGGTTCAAATAAAAATTCTCTTTCATTACGAAATTATCAACTCTTCCAATTACATGACACAATATTCATTAATTAATTAAAAAACAGATACTTTTAGACCAGTAGTCGGAAAAATTTAACATATGAATTTAATTACCAACAATACTGAGTTTATAGTTCAACAGCGGTTCATTATATTAAGCAAGGTAGAATTTGCAGATGTAAGTTAATAGCAAGTATAATTAAAAATTCTTATGGATTGTGGAAGAATAATTATTTAGTTGCATCATAATAATCTGAAGTATTATATACAATTTATCAAATATAAATCTGATTATGAAATATTTACTATAAAGTTCAGTACACGTTAATTATTATTACATTCATTATTTGAAGTAATGAGATCATTATTCAGCAGAATTTAATTATGAACCCAAAGTGTTCGAAAGTAGGATCATTATAAATCAGTTTATCAACATACACTATTTTATTTTGCATAATTAATATGAACTTTTGTTAATTTCCAATAGTTAGTGAAAATACACATAATAAATTATTTAGAAATAATATTATAGTCAAATAAATCTATGATTGCGTTATATAAGATAATAGATTTTGTTGAGGCATATACCGTTGATTCTATGTTATATTTCATTAATTTTAATTTTCAACATATTTCGCCTTGGTATTTACTCCTTATCCAGGAATTTTAAACTAAAAAATTGAAGGTGATACGGATTGATTTAATTACATTTTGTCTACTTGTATGATAAAATTTAATTTTTTTTTTTTTCTAATCAGTTTTTGAAATTTAGCTAATTAATTAGTTCACGTAATAAAAAAAATTTATATGTAGTTAAGGATGTACGCTACGTACAATCAATCTCAAAAGTTGCCTATCTGTAAAATGATTTATAAAATCGACAAAAAAAGCTCTAATATTAATTTTATTTAATCCTAATGATCAAGGCCTCATTTTATTCTTCGAAGGATTCTCTAAATTTCTGTTTGGATTGATTTTATTAAAAAAATTAATTAAGAAATCATACAGTTATTATTATTATTATTATTATAAAGAAGCATAGTTTTATTTCAATTAACACCACCCAAATAGAATTGTAGAGAATCCTTCAAAGAATAAAATGAGGCCTTGATCATTAGGAATAAATAAAAATTGTAACCTTCCGCTAAAGAGAAAGTAAAATCTTAAACTCTAAATAGCTACTGTTAAATAAAAAATTTTGACCTGAAATATTTTTTCTTAAGTACAATTAGAAGATTCCGTCAATATTTCCGGAAATCAATAATAGATCGATTTTTTTTTATGTGACCATTGATTGTACGTAGTGCACATCTTTAAATACATTTTAAATAAAAATTTTATTGTGATAACTTTAAAAAATTATGATTACATCTGAAAAATATATCAAAATGGTTAGAATGTAAATTTTAATTTTATGTTTGATATTTTAATTAATAGTCAACAACGAATTTTCTAACTTATAGGGAATTTTTATAAACATTATCATATGCTGTTTATATTTTACATTGTTTGCGGATGAAACAATGGTATCATCTTAATTTTTTTTAATTTAAAACAAACTATCCACAAGAATATGATTTAGGAACACATTTCTAATAGTAGTTAGTGTTTTTTTACCATTTTAGGTAAAAGAAATTATTAAACAAATAAAAAGTAAATTATGTACCTAGAGTAAATATATACATAGACTTGATAAGGACTGATATTAATTTGAAATATGTTTTCAGTCAATCAAATTTAACAAAAAAACCGGTGTAGGCCCCAAAACAATTTTCTAAAACACTAATATATTTTGTCCTATTAATTAATATTCAAATTCTACTAGTTTAGTTCGAAGTATTTAATTCTACTAGTGCTATTAGTTCTATTTAAATTTAAACGATAATTTATTTGGTAACCAAATGGTATTTAGGTGAATTAGTTGCCATTGGAATTAAATGGAATGAATGAAATAAATTGAATTTACAAAAATAGTTTTTTACTCATTCACAGTCAATTTCTTTTTATCTAATTAATATTAATGTTTCAGTTACAACGACAATTAATTTTGAACCGTAATAGTATTTAAGTCAATTAGAATAAATAGAAATTGATTGAAATGCATTAAATAAATTATGATCTTATCTGAAAGCATATATCAAAAAGGTTAGGCAGTTAATTTTAATGTTGCGTTTGATATTTTGATTAATATTCAGAAACGATTTTGACAACTCAATGGGAAATTTTTGAGATTACACATGATTTCACATGAAAAAAAAGAATCTAGAAAAATAAAATTTTGAGTCAGTTTTAAATAATCATCAGCCGTTTCTTTTTTCATACTAAGTAAATAAAAAAAATAAAAAAATAAAATATTATTCGTCTAGATTAAATAGGTATAGTTGTATTTAATATCATAAAATCTGTATTTGGTAATTTTAGGAAAACACTTTACGAAATGAAAAAATGCCTAATATTATATAAAGTAATATTCCGTAGCTGAGGCAAATTCACAGGCTATAGCACTTTAATTACAGGATCATTGCCGCAATGTACCGTAACGATAATGCATTGTACGTCCTTCTGCATTTGCCAAAGTGTGTATGACGAGTATGAGATTGGATAATCAAATTCCTGTACAAAGCTAGTTTACTCATGCGTATTTCACGTTATGAAAATTACTTTGTGATATTTGCAATTAATAAGAATATATTTCACATTTGCTTCTTCGCAATGAAAATATTACAAATCCAAGCTTTTAGTTTTATTTGGTATCTTGAAATAACAATAATAAATATTCATATCGCTTTTAAGTGAGAGGAATTAAAACTGTCATCAATTTTCAGTAGGACGATTGGTAGCAAATAGCATCGAGAATGAAAATCTTTTCTACTTAGAACTCTGTCCAGGCTTACACTTCGTTAAAAGATGCTTAGTTTTCATCATTGATATTTTACATAGATGTCGATTTTTAAAGCAGGCTTAATTGCCTTTTTGAAACGTAATAACATTATACTCTCTTAGTTTTCATCCTAGAATTTTTACTCATTGCCATAATTGATAAAATTCTACAAGTCAGTCATTTGTTAAAATTATTAAAATATTTACTTAAATCAAATTTGCAAAAAACGCATGGATACTTTCCATATCTGAATTTGTACAAAACTACGGAGTGATATGAGGTTACTGGTTTAAAATGAATCTTTTTTTTAAGGATTCTGCTATTTTATTATTTTTGACAACAATGCTTTCGAGATTTTTGTGACGCTAATATTTTTCAGGAAAAAAATTGTAATTATATATTT